>MU699747.1:24655-86830 GCA_026770625.1 Nicotiana glauca | reverse complement strand
ATACTTCTTAGGTCTCCCTCTACCTCTTCTCATGCCCACCACAGCCAGTCGCTCACACCTTCTCACCGGTGCATCAGTGCTCCTCCTCTGAATGTGCCCGAACCATCTGAGTCTTGCTTCCCGCATCTTGTCCTCTATGGGGGCCACACCCACCTTCTTTCTAATATCTTCATTCCTAATCTTATTCATCCTTGTATGCCCGCACATCCACCTCAACATCCTCATCTCTGCTACTTTCATCTTCTGAGTGTGTGAATTCTTAACCGGCCAACACTCGCCATGTTTGTGCTAACAAAGAGTTATTTTCTTCTTATGCCGCCGCAGGACCCGATGAGACAATTTTCATGGGAAATTCATCTACAGCGAAAATTGAAGGAGTTGGCAAGATTGCGCTGAAGATGACGTCGGGGAAAATAGTGACTCTAAATCAAGTTCTCCATGTTCCAGAAATTCGCAAGAATCTTGTGTCTATATCGCTTCTTGTCAACAACATTCAAATGTATTTTTGTTTCTAATAGTGTTGTACTAAGTAAGAATGATATGTATGTAGGAAAATGTTACCTGAATGAGGGCTTTTTTAAGCTAAATGTAATAGCAGTTCCTATCAATAAAGTTAATGTTTCTTCTTACTTACTTGAGTCAAACACTTTATGGCATTCACGCTTAGGTCACGTCAACTTCAAAACATTGCGTAAAATGATAAATTTAGAAGTATTGCCAAAACTTGATTGCATTAATTACAAATGTCAAATATGTGTGGAATTAATGTATGCTAAGCATCCTTGTAAGTCCGTTGAAAGGAATTCAAGTCCTTTAGACTTAATTCACACAGATATTTGCGACATGAAATCAACACCATCTCGCAGTGGGAAAAAATATTTTATTACTTTATTGACGATAGCACAAGATATTGCTATGTTTATTTACTTAATAGTAAAGATGAGGCAATTGATGTTTTCAAGCAATACAAGAGTGAAGTTGAAACACAACTAAACAAATAGATCAACGTGATAAGAAGTGATAGGGGTGGAGAATATGAATCTCCTTTTGAAGAAGTATGTTTGGAAAATGGCATTATTCACCAAACAACTGCCCCTACTCTCCACAATCTAATAAAATTGCGGAGAGAAAGAATCGAACATTAAAAGAGATGATGAATGCGTTGTTGATAAGTTCTGGTTTACCACAAAACTTGTGGGGGGAAGCTATACTTACAGCTAACCTAATAATCAACCGTGTACCTCATAGTAAAACACAGTCCATTCCCTATGAAAAATGAAAATGAAGGAAGCTCGGCTTGAAATACTTTAAAGTGTGTGGGTGTTTAGCTAAGGTACAAGTTCCTAAACCTAAAAGGGTTAAGATAGGTCAAAAAATGGTTGATTGTGTATTGATTAGATATGTAACCAATAGCAAGGCATATCGTTTTCTGGTTCATAAGTCAGAAAATCCCAAGATTCACGTTAATACGATAATAGAATCAGATAATGCTGAATTCTTTGAAACTATTTATCCGTATAAAAAGGAAAGTGAAGTGACCTACCAAAAGTCAAAACGACCTCGGGAGGAAATAACAGATGGTATGCCTAATGAGGAAAATCCGAGAAGAAGTAAACGTCAACAGACATCTACTTCATTCGGTCCAGATTTTCTGACTTTCCTGCTAGAAAATAAGCCTCTTACCTTCAAGGAAGTAATGTCTTCCTCAGAAGCACAATATTGGAAAGAAGCTGTCAATAGTGAAATAAAATCCATATTAAGCAACCATACATGAGAATTGGTTGATCTTCCTTCAGGTAACAAAACACTGGGTTCTAAATGGATTTTCAAGAAGAAAATAAAAGACGATGGTACTATTGACAAATACAAGGCAAGACTTGTTGTCAAAGGATTTAGACAGCGAGAAGGTCTTGACTATTTTGACACATACTCGTCGGTAACAAGAATTACATCCATTCGGATGCTAATAGCGTTAGTCGCCTTGTATGGTCTTCAAATTCATCAAATGTATATAAAAATAGCTTTCTTAAATGGTGGATTTGGATTTGGATTTGTCAAATGATCGATCGATAAGATTATTTTTTGAACAAAATTTTATTTAATTAATTAAATGCCAGATCACTGCTGAAGATTCAGACGGATAGTCCGGCCGCGGTCCTGGCGTAACCGCGATAGGACCGCGCCAGAACCCTGCTGCAGATTCAGAGGGCCACTCTGGCCGCGATCCTGGCGTAACCGCGGTAGGACCACGGCATGATGCGTAAACTTCTGAAAAGGTACATTTTCCAGAACAAACATCACATTTCTTCCAATAATTGCCTATAAATTATGAGGCATGACTTCGTTTTTAAAACACCAAAAACATTACAGTAACTTCCTTCTTTATGAAAATACTGCATTCTAATTCGCAGTCTCTCTCTCTCTCTCGAATTCGTAAGTGTGATTTTGCTCCGTTCTTTAAGTTCGTTGGTATCCTGCAGTTTGTATTGCCACTGTTGCAGAAAGGTTTATTCCGTTTTATCCTTGGAGGATTTAATCAATTACCTTGGCAACGTGTGAGGGGGTTAAAATTCTTTAAGGATGCACAAACAAATTGTGGACTCGGAATATTTTTTAATCTTTACTTTTTTTTCAATTTTTTTTATTCTTCTAACAGTTTTCTAATTTTGTGTTTTAACACAGTATCGTTCACATATTTATTACTATATTAATTGATTTGGTAGCTATACTTGTGGCAAATAGTAAAAATCTACCGAATCAGTTGAGGTATACGTAAATTAACTAGTACTTCGACCCGGTATTAAAAAACTGTGATCTTAAGACCGTTTAAACTCAAAGCATGCATCATGTTTTTTTTCCCCATGTATCATGGCTTAAATTGTATTATAGTTTTTTTATGGGCTTAAATTGCAGTTTAGTGGTTGTTATCTTTGGAACTAGAGAAAGCAGTTGTAGAAGTTAATTTTCAGTTCTACTTTCCTATCCCATTTCTTTTTCTATTAATCCCTCCTATTCTCAATAGTCAATATCAACCCCTTTCCACTTGCCTAAGTAAATCTAGAGGATCAAATGAATATTTAAAAATCGACTAAATCAATCCAATTGTATCGTACCGAATTAATTTTTAGGGTTTTTAATAAAATCGTAGTCTTTTATATAAATCTATAACATATTGATAATTATGGTAAATTTTTTATTTTATAAAAATAAATAAAAAAATATCGAACCGTACCGAATAAATTTACATATGAAAAATAAATTTATATATTAAGATGAAAAATAATAAAGTATTCAAATTTTCCTTTGGCCTTGTAATTATGAAAACGATTACAAGGCAACGTCAATTAAACTCAAAATCCTAATTCCCAAACCTATTATGCTACTCCTATTGAAACTAAATTATTTTCAGCATATTCACTAGCAAGACACAAAACATTCAAGTGATTATGAGTAGTAAACTACAATGTATATGTATCGAATATATTTTCTTTTGTATGATTTATATTTATCCTTTTGAATATTAATCTTCTATATACTTTATTCTTAAGTCTCAACTTAGTTAATATCTGTACACTCGTGTGATTTATATATATATTTTTGTCTTTGCTTAGGTTCTTTTACGCTGGTGCAGAATAGTTGATGGACCTACACTGCGCCTACCTTTCATATTTTTTTAATTTATCGCCCTTAAAGAGTAAAAATGTCTAGATAATTTTGCTAAGTCCTATAAAAGTAGTGTTATTGCATTCTACTTCTACTAATGACTTTTAGTATAATATTTTTTAAAAATATAGAAAATTAATCGAACCGTACCAATACCGAAGAGAAACCGATATGATTGAGACGATTTCGAAAAGTCTAATTTTTGTAAAACATAAAGAATAATCGAAAAATTAATATGGTATAAATTTTATAAAATAACCTGAATCGAACTATTGACACATAGCTAAATGGGCATTCATAAAAGCAAAGGTTCATTACTAAAATTGTGATGAAATAGTAAATATTCATCTATTTTTAATTAAATATTTATGATTTGAGCTCAGAGAATAGAATTACTTTACTAAATAGCGTTTTACCCAAAATGAGATTTTTCAATACAAGAGACAAAAGCAGCAGAGTTTCAGTTTCCAATTCCCACAAATCTTAACGCCGTTAGTTAGTTACTGTCACCGTTATCTCATATCATCATTCCTCGTAAACGGGGGGAAAATATAAGCGAAGCCTAAGCTTACTTTCTTAAGCATTCATTTACCTCCATTTATGGCTTTTATGCACTTTTCTCTTACACACCCTTTCCTCTCATTCCCATTTTAATTTAATAAAACTAATATTCTCTTTTATTTTTCTTGGGAAAATCAAAAAGAAAAAAGAATCCACAGAGCGTATTCACACTCCACCCCTTTGAAAAAAGCTTACACAGTTTTGTTAACACAGATTTGTCATTTGTGCTGAAACCCCACCTCTACAGTGAAAACCCAATTAGGGTTTTCTGAAATGAAGCTCATTTATTGAGACAGCACAGTGAAGTGTAATTTTAGTTACATCATTTTATTAGTTTTTATATGATTTATTGATGGTAATGGTAATAATATGAGAAAAAAGGGTAATAGAAGATCGAAAGTTAGTATCTTTACAAATGGGGGTGGCCAAAGTGTGGAGATATAGTGTCATTTTCAAGATTTGGCCGTCGGGGCCGTCGTTGGGGGCGGCGGCGCCGTCGCGTCGGCCGATCTCATGGACAGCTATTTGCGGGTTTATGCTTTTTGCTTTGGGGTTGATTTCACTGTTCACTGGACACGTGGCATCTAATCTTGAATGGTACTCTCAGCGACTCGTCAAACGGGCTTGGTTTTATAAGCTGGTAATGTAACAAAAATGTTAGATTTTCACCCTTTTGTTTGTTGGGGCAAATTTATGCTTCAGTGTAATTTTTGAGAAAAAGGGTCTGTGAAAAAATGGAAAAAAAGATTGAGGAAATGGGGAATGTTCCATTTAGCTAAATGAGCTATGTATTTGATAATGCAGTCTTCAAAATTTTGATCTTTTTCAACCTTTACTCCCACATATAGCTAGAATGTGGACAATAAGTGATGATATCTGGCCTCTTTTAATGTATGTGTTAGTGTTCTTTTTAAGGGAGGTTCGAGCTCTTCTATCTTTTGAGAAACCCTGCACAAGTTGGCCTACTATTTATTTTTTGGTTTTTTGTTTTATAATGGTGGTGCCCGGTTAGCTTGGCCACACCTCGTCTATTCCACCGTATGCTTTCTACCTCCCACCAGCAAAGACACCGAGTGATTCTGTCCAGCAAGGCTTATGTTGATGGGAAGTAATCACATAGTGTTTTCTTTTTTGCCCCAGCTAGAATTTGAACTCAGGGGTCTCCTTGCACTTTATTGACCGCGATCCAACATCCTTAGGTGCTAGTTGACCTATTATCTCCTAGAAATACACGCAGACTCATCGAAGAAAATAACACAATGGAAAAAAAAGAAAGATCTCCATAGGGGACACCTGCAAGTTGGGATTAGGTCTTAGTAATGCTGTTAGATTTGCAGTACTTAATAAAAAAAATGTCATTACACTTAAAATGCTATATCACCCTTATTTTTTGGTTTGTTAGAGATTTGTATGTTGGTAGGAAACTACTATTAGAACGCTCTACTAATTTGTCTTCTCTTTTTTTTCCCCTCAAAACCCCCTATTAGCATTAACAGTTAAATTATTTAGTATCAAACATGGTGGTCCAAATGCTACAGAATGCATATTGAGGATTCTAGCCCCTTTCATTAGCCTGGGATTGAGGCATATAATTGTCGTAGAAGAATTAGATGGGATTTGTCTTCATGTGGAAATGAACTCTCATACATATTAAAGAGAGAAATTTTCGTTTCTTGTGCTAGATATTTGTAGATGAGTCATCAAAAGATTTTCTTCTTTTAGATTAAAAAATACTGTAGCCTCTCTATCCTCACAAGGTAGGGGTAAGGTCTGCATACACACTGCACTCCCCAGACCCCACAGTGTGGGATAATACTGGGTATGTTGTTATTGTCGTCGTAGATAAAAAATACTGCAGAAGTTTGCCGTTGCCAGTAATCTGACCCAAAGTTTAATTGGAAAAGCAAATGTTTGTGGTTACGACACTAACATGCATGACAGTGAAGGCTAAGTTATTGCGATGCATGTCTTGGTATATTTAAGCACCACATTTTGGTTCTATGACATGTTTCAGGATGGAGGTCATCGTGCACAAATTGACATTTGGAAATCAAGGTATTCAAGTTCTTACTATGGATGCAGTGAGAGAGGCCCTCATTTTGCTTGTAAGTTTATTAGTGCTTTTACATGGTATCCTTGCATATTTACAAGGTACATAGTGTTTTTCTCCAGTAGCCTAAAGCTATGTAAAACATCAATTATGTTCCTTTTGTTATTGGCTTGAGTTAACTCGTTGGTTTAAACATGAACCTGATTTGACGCTATAATGTTTCCAAAATTAAATGTAGCTGCTGTGCATGAGCGATCTTCAAATGGATATCTGCTTATTGCAACTAGTGGAGGTCTCAACCAGCAAAGAACTGGTGTAAGTATATTTTACTTTTGACTTTACATTTATTCATTCGCTTATCTTTGGGGCCTCTGTGATATTCTTGTTTTAATCATTTTAATTCCACACCTCAATAATCTGAGATTTGAAATGCATATATTGCTTATCAGATAACTGATGCTGTAGTTGTTGCACGGATACTCAATGCCACCTTAGTTGTACCTGAATTGGATCATCATTCATTTTGGAAGGATGACAGGTTTGTCTGCTTCTTTTAGTTTATTGGTCGAGCATGTGTATTTCTTAACGTCATGGTATATTAAGCAAGTTTGTGATTTTTTCTTACTGAGGCTTGTTTACTTGCAGTGATTTTGTCAACATTTTTGATGTTGGTTGGTTCATCTCTTACCTTGCAAAAGATGTCACGATTGTTAAAAGGGTTCCAGAGAAGGTCATGACGTCAATGGAAAAACCCCCATATACCATGCGAGTTCCTAGAAAATCGGAGCCTGAATATTATTTGGAGCAAGTATTGCCTATACTCTTAAGAAGACGGGTAAGTGAACACACAAAATAACGTACTAAGCTAGCTGTTATTTTCTTGTTAGAGCTGATGATTCCAAGAAATAATAATGCACTTTAGGAAATGTTGTGTCATTTGCTTCCCGACCTCCTATTAAGCGAGCACTATGTCGAGTTGCAAGAGCCAAAGATGCACTTCGAATAAGATCTAAATCTCTTTCTGTTTTCCTTATATTAACTTAGGTCATTGTCTGACCTAACCATTCTCAATTTCAGACATGGATAAACTTGTTTGCAAGTCAGTCAGTTCTTTTGCAAAAAAATTACATTTTTGCATTTATTTTTGGGCCTAGCCGTATAATAGCAGGTTTGGAATTTATAAAGATAATGAATGGCATGGTCAGACACTCTGGCTATTCATTGTCTTTTGTTTCATAAATATCTATTCAGCATTAAGGCTTTTGTTAAAGTCATTTTGTTAACTTGATCATGACATCTGTAGTAGGTTGTGTGCTTGAAAGGATAATAAATCATATTGCTCGGTAAATGGGGAAGTAGAGTTAGTCGAGGTGTGCGCGAGCTGGCCTGTACGCCACGATTATCGGAAAAAAGAGAGTAATAAATTGAGCTACTAAAGAGTCGTTTGGTCTGTGAACAAGTTATATTGGGATTATAATATGGGGATTATAATGCAGGGATTAAATATTGACTGGATTATTTAGTGGATATACTTTTGTCCATAGATGTTTGATTCATTGGACAATAGAATGTATAAAACATGTGTTTGGTTTTACACTAGATAACTTTTATTTTCAGTTTTAACTTTAGCTTTCTTAAAGGACTTCAGAAAAGAACTTTGGAGAAGGGCAAATATGTCATTTTGTTGGTTTATCCTAGGATTAGTAATCACGGGATTGTTATCCCACATAGAGTGGCATAAAAATAAAACCATAATTTATCCCGGGGTTGTCATGTATCCGTTTAACCAAATGACTCCTAAGATGCTTGTAATTTCTGTGTTAATTAATTTAACAGATATTTTTAGCAGTTGATCAATTTTTCTCTAAGTGAGTTAGTCATATCTATCTATGTTTCCTAAAAAGTATCATTCTTGGAAGGTTGTCTACCTAGCCAATTAGATAACAAACTAGGTATGCCTACTATTTTAGTATGTTCTTCAAATTGAGCTTTCATTTTTTTTCCTTGTTCATCAATTTCACCTAAGCTGGTCAAGTCTTATTAAAGTAAAAACAAGATTCTAGAAAGTGCATGATTATGTTTACATTTTATTGATGTTTGGGCTCCGAATTGCATGCAGGTTCTTCAGTTGACAAAGTTTGATTATCGACTTGCTAATGACCTCGACGAAGAGCTACAAAGATTGCGTTGCCGTGTGAATTATCATGCCTTAAGATTCACAAAACCCATAAGAAATCTTGGTCAGAAAGTTGTGTTGCGCATGCGAAAGATGGCAAACCGTTTCATTGCAGTTCACTTGAGGTTAGTTTGACTTAGTGCATTAAACACTTAAACCTTCTGATTCGTTGAGCTTAAATTTTTTCCTTGCAATTTAAGAAAGCAATGCTAGTGAAAGTAAAACTGAGAACTGAAGTTGCAACTGTTTAGGTCTCTTAAGTTTAGCATGATCATTTTTGACATGTATATACGTTTAGCATGATGATTTTTGACATGTATAATGGAGATATTCACACGCACTTCTCTTCAAGTTTGCTGTGCTGTAGGGAGGGATCTAGTATTCAATTTAGTGGTTAGGACTTAGTAGTTCTCTCTCAGTGGCACAATAATGAAGATAACAAAAAACGTCACTTATCTAGAAAAAGATAAAATGAATTAGAACCGGCTATAAATCCATGTTGCCTTTTGGTAAGAAGGGACCTGTATTTGACCTTCATTCTTGGTCGTACTTGAGTGTCTGCTTTCACTAATTGCTTAGGAATTAGTAGAAAATTGTGGCATAAGTTTTCAACTTAGACGGGATGAAGCTTTAGAATCTTACTGATGCCATTTAATACTTATGTTCCATCAATATTGACCCCCTTCGACTTTTTGATTTCTACTGGTCGTTCATCTGTTCTGTGCTTGATTATTTGTTTTAGGTTTGAACCTGATATGTTGGCATTCTCTGGCTGCTACTATGGTGGGGGTGACAAGGAAAGATATGAATTGGGCGAGATAAGAAAACGATGGGCTACTTTACCTGTAAGATATCTATCACTAAAGAATTTCGCTTCTGCCTGTTATTACACACCAATTTAGGTGATATCACTTCTGTGGTATCAGGTGTCTAGTGCATATTAGGGTGGATTTGTAGAGCTGCAATTTAATTGCAAGCTTGTGAACTCCTACTTGCTGGCAGCCTCTTCATTATTCTTCTCGAGCATTGTCTCTGCTTTGCGATTTTAGGATTTTGAAATGCTATTTCCTTTGTAGTTTAGCCTGAATACATAAAGCATAATATTTAACGAAGCAATGCGATTGAGTCACAGTAAATTCTTCATTCTTGCATTTTCAGAGTAATTTCCACAACAAGAAAGGTAAGTTTGGTGATATAGTAAAGCAGAAACGCCAATAAAAATTTCTGTACATTTTGTTGGTTCAGGAGTTGAGCCCCGATGAAGAGCGAACACGAGGGAAATGCCCACTAACACCTCATGAAGTCGGGCTTATGCTGCGGGCTCTTGGCTTCAAAAATGACACGTACCTTTATGTTGCATCTGGTGAAATATATGGTGGAGAGAAGACTCTGCAGCCTCTAAGAGAGCTTTTTCCAAACTTTTATAGCAAAGAGATGCTTGCCAGTGAAGAACTTCAACCATTTCTCCCCTACTCTTCTCGACTTGCTGCAATTGACTACATTGTATGTGATGAAAGTGACGTCTTTGTCACTAACAACAACGGGAACATGGCAAAGATCCTCGCCGGTAGAAGGTAGGGGGATTACTGTCCTTTTTTACGCTTCTTATTTTTATTGATCTGTTCAATAGCAATAGGGATTACTGTCCTTTTGATAACATTGTTTTGTTGTTCATATAAAAGGAGATACATGGGGCATAAGAGGACAATCAGACCAAATGCCAAAAGGCTCAGTGCTTTGTTCATGGCACGGGATAAGATGGATTGGACCACATTCTCTAGAAAAGTCAAATCATGCCAAAGAGGTTTCATGGGAGATCCAGAGGAAATGAGACCAGGCCGTGGAGAGTTCCATGAATTTCCATCGTCGTGTATCTGTAGGAAACCATACAATTATTCTAATGTATTAAGCAAAGAGAACAAGGATCAGTTTTCGAGAAGGAATCCAACTGTTGTGGAGTCAAGATATAGGTACCTATCCAATAGCAGTAACCTGGATGAGAAGAGCTTACAGAAACTTAGAAAAGGGAGATTGAGGGAAGGGCATGGATCTCTAATAGAAGAGATTGACCCTGATAATCCTTTATCCGACTAAATAAATACCGTGATTAGGTTGTCAGTTTTGCTAGCATTGTTATGGTTATCTTGTCCCCTCCAACATGCTGCGATTTTTCACTTGGTATGACTTCAGGAAGCTGGAGTCTCAGTGCTCGGTAGCATCTTCAATGCTCAATTTTTCCGATCTTGCTGCTTTTGTATAGCAAATCGTGTAACTTCTGGTGATCTGCAAATTGTTCATATATGTTCTGTAAGATAGGACTGTAGGGAGAGTGAGGCCTTATGTTGCTTGGTTGAAGATATATATTCTGCAGCTTTTTCACTGTCTCGTTTGTTTGATGTGTATCCAATTAGGACAGTTTGATTCATCAAAAGCAGACTTGAAGACCACGGGGCTTCTTCACATTCTGCCTTGCCTTTCCCATTGGTGACGTCCAATTCTACACCTCCAAAGGAAGTGTAGCACGGTCGTTAAGCAATAATAAACCCAACAAAGGTTGGGGTCGAATTCCACAAGGAGTAGATGTGTGTCAGATTATCCAAATACATGCAAACTCGATGATTGTTGATGTAATCTTCAAATAAAACGTGGTTGTTCAAATAATTCTAGAGTTACTTCTAAAATTTAACTATAGGAATTCTGTCAAACACGTAGAGTGCAAATTAGATGTAGTTGTAACAAATAAGAGAAGATGTAGTTGTAACAAATACGAGAAAGGCGTTAGGATTGCTTCCCTTCGTGTAGGCTATGCTTTTGTGTATACAAATGTTTAATTCTAGTTAATTAAGCATATGTATGACTTCAATTTCTATAAATGTCTTCTAACACTTGAGAGATTTCTACCCTAAGTTGTTCTTCCAAAGTAACTAAGGCTCAATAGTAAGCAATTGATTAGCCCAAGTAGAAATCACACTATTCTAGCTAGATTTCATTAATCAAATGGTTAACCCACTTAATTCCTTGCTAATTACTTTGTAAGTTAAGTTCTACTCTTCCAAGCTAGAACAAGCAAAATAGGCATGGATTTAGTGTTTGCAATCACAAAATCAATCAATAAAGCACGGAGAGATAACACAAAAGTTTAATCAAATTTCGAATATTAATAACCCAAAAAATATAACCACACTTAGGGTTCACAATCCAAGCTTCATAAACTTAGCTAGACATATTAAGAAAAGAAAATACAAAAACAGATGACAATCTAAGCATAATAGCTAAAGAGGAAAAAAAGATTGTGTAGAACAATGGGGATCACCCAAAATCCCAAGGAGGAAATCCCAAAAGCCGCTACGCAAGTCTCAAGGACACCCTAGAATGACTTAAAATAACTATTTATACTAAGTTCCAAAAGTAGACAAAACTGCCCTTGGGATGCCAACATAGCTACGCAAAAAGTGGTGCGTAGCTACGCCCAACAACTCTCTCTTGTAATGTTTCAGATCTTCATTTGGCGTAGGTAGGGAGCATTGCTACGCAGGGCAACATAGCTAATTCCAGAACACTCTAAATTCTTCAGCTTCCAATGCCTCAATTGCGTAGCTATCTTCCACTTTTCTTCATTTTCATCTTTTTAGTACTTTAAGCTTCCATTCACCATTATCATGCATGTTTTTTATGCTTTTGTTTTACTCTAGGCTTTTTAATCACTTCACACCTTGAAACTTCATCATTTAAAGCATAATTAATCAATTAATTCCAAAAAACAGGGCATAAAACTCTATTAAAACACTAGAAAAATTAGCTAAATTGCTAACTAATCACCCATTTTAGTAATTCCATAATAATCACTTACATATAATCAACAACAACAACAATAACAACCCAGTATAATCCCATAGTGGGGTCTGGGGAGGGTAGGATGTACACAGCCTTACCCCTACCCTGGAAGGGCAGAGAGACTGTTTCCGATAGATCCTCGGCTAAAGAAGGTGAAAGAAGCCCTAATAGCAAGATAAATAAATAGAAAACTAAATCGAAGATCGCAACAGAGAATATAAATGATGTATCGATAACAAGTAATAACAAGACAATATAATTAGAAAACTAAATCCAAGGCAGCAAACGAGAATATGAACGAAGTGCTGCTAGCAAACTATGGAACTACCAATGGCAAGTAATAACAGAACAAGACATGCGAATATAGCAAACTAAGGAAAAAAGGATACCGTACTAGCACTAATATGATCGAACTAGAGAAGACAAAGAGAAACGCACGACTACCTACTAACCTTCTGCCCTAACCTTAAACCTCCACACTCTTCTATCTAGGGTAATGTCCTCGATTAGCTCAAGTTGCGCCATGTCCCGCCCGATCACGTCTCTCCAAAACTTCTTTGGCCTACCTCTACCCCTCCTCTCACCTCCCAAGGCCAACCTCTCACATCTTCTGACTGGGATATTTGTACTTCTCCTCTTAACATGCCTGAACCATCTCAGCCTCGCCTCACACATATTTGCCTCCACTTCATTCCAAATTCTATCCAACCTAGTATGCCCATACATCCATCTCAACATCCTTATTTCATCTACCTTCATCTGCACACTTGCATATAATCAATTGGCCAGAAGGCCTTGCATTCAAGTCTTCTATTTATTCAGGCTTTATATATATATACAAACAATATACTATATTTTTTCGTCTATTATTTTCCCTACTTACTCTCTGCCTAAAATGAATCTTTAGCCTATCAGTCGTGCTGTATTTAGGTTGTTCCCCTTTACTAATCTCTAGTTTCAGGCCTAACGGGAAAAAGGATGATTCTCGACTGCACGACTTCAGTTTTAGCGAATAATGATTCTTCGGATGTAGCCTGAAAGAGTTGTAAAGGATAATTGAACCAGAAAGGATTAATAATTGGGCAGTCCAATTATTCGTACAAAGATCACTTGTTCACTCCTTAAAGGAGCCGTGAAAACCAATAATTGCTTAGTTTTGAGCAGGTAAATGATAGAATGGAAACGTTGCATACTTTGTTTGGAGCAATGATAGTAAACATCAGCCACAAAACGAAAATTGTATCCAGGGCATTTTCCAATGGCATATGAAGGTAACTATTAGATCGGCCTTCTAGTCTTCGCATGTAGTATTACCCCTGCGAAGACTGCAAATATTTGGGGAGAGATCGTTCCAAAATAATTCTTGCAATTTTTAACCACCAACACGAAGAAGTCCCTTTACAACCTATTCCGGCTAGAACAGTCCTCCACAAATTCTGGAAAGGACTAAATCATTATGGACATCTACTGCCTAAATTTTACAGCCAGGAAGTGAGAACTTCCCAATCCCGATTTTCATCTCTATATTAAATGTACAGGAAAAACATTAAACGCTAGGCCATCCTAATAGCTACATTAGATAATTTGGGCTGAGCATACACATTTATAAGCGCTTTTCCACCTTCAATATTACCTGCGGGGAAAAAAGAGCAATTTTACAACCCAAATCCTGCTTTCCGATAGTTTGGCTAACATACTAAAGCGGGAAAAGATAAGTGAAAGAACTCGAGACACGGTATCTTTTTTACTGCATTTTCTTTTTCAAATGGGAGGTATTTCAAACTTACCTTGATGCACCCCTGCTGCGGCTTCTGTTACCTTTATCATGTGAAATAGATGGAAGTTTAGAGATGATCAGTGAGCTTTGTAGTCCCTCCAATAACTGCACGTAACAAATCAAATACCAATTTAACTTTTTTGCTCCTAACCAGCAATTATCTTAACTTTCTGTATGCAGGCTTACCTGAGTGCCTAATATTAATGAAATAAGACAACTTTAAACAAAACATAAAAGGCAGCCATGAAGATCCGGAGGGTAATTTCTTCCAGTTGGGTAATGGAAATGACAATTAAAAAGGGCTGAATTCGATCTTACTTGGTAGCCAAAATAGTAGGAAAGGATGGCACTGTAATGGTGGAGGCCAGGTTACTGAGTGGCACAATACAAGTTCCCAACATTCTCTTCCAAAGAGCATACCAAGAGCACACTTTAAAACAGCCATATGAAATGAAAGATTGTTTCTTCTCCAAGCTTACAAAATAAATCAGGCCGTGTTTCTATGTTCTAATGATGTCTTTTCATTGGTCAAGACAAATAAAATCCTACTGCTTGAACGCCCTCCAATCATTTGACACCTAATTTTAGGATATTGGAAACCTTTGCTAGCTTAACTAATGTTCTCAAATATACTCACTTAACATATTAGTTAATCTAGACTGCACTAATTGCTAGCAACGTGCTTACTAAAGCAATCTCAATATTGCCCAAAAACTAACCCCAAAAAAATGCTCAAAGAACGTCCATTCTCCATTTAAGGACAGAAACGCAACAAATTTTTAGAGCAAAAAAGATTCTGCAACTACAACGATGTACAGATAAACCGCCTTTTTTTTTGTGCAATATGGCTTAAGCTAATGTTATTAGCCATGATTGAAACTTTTTAGCACAACCTGAGATGTAGCTACACTGTGTGTGTGTGTATATCCCGGCAGTTCACTTCAACAACAAGAAGCCAGTGGGATAGTGGGGTCTGTGGAGGATAATGCGTACGCAGACGTTACCCCTACCTAATGAAGGTAGAGAGGCAGTTCACTTTTTTTTTTTTGATGGGTAAATAATATATCATATAAATATTTGCACTAAGCCAGTGCAACAGGCGTAATTACAGGTTGTGCAAATCAGCAATTGCGTCTAAATATCTACATCTGGTACCAAAACCAGTTTGCACCAAAAAGCGATCAACAAAATGCAATTAAGTTTAAGGCACTGTAAATTTCTTCTTTTGCCTTCAAAAATTCTACTGTTTCTTTCAAGCCAGACAGACCACCAGATAACTTGAGGAACAATGTTAGGTAGAGAGGCAGTTCACTAGTTGCTGAAAATCAATAAACTTGCGCAGAATACATAGACAACCCCTTAAACTTGGCCATATTTTTCACTTAGGCACTTTAACTCAGCACATGACCTATTGGCCACCTCAACTCTATTCAAAGTGTCCAGTTAAACCCAAGTTGAAAACTTTGTGCACAAATAAAAGCGTGTGCACCTCACGCATTCAACGAGGAAAAGGCAACCAATTAGAAAGAGACATGTTGGAAAAAAAATGACATGTCACTACATTCCTCTCCCTCGCCTTTCTATTCTTCTTCAACCCATCCCACTTCTCTCTTATCTTCCCGTCTCTTTCTCTCTCTAAGATAAGACACCTCAATGTATATCCTCTCTAATCCTCCCACTTTCGCTCTTTTTCTCCAGAAATTTAAAGCTATGTGGAAGAAGACCTATCAAAAGTTGGCTGGGAAAATGAGGTAGAAAAGATTTTGGCTGGAAAATACGCCGGCGGAATCTTTTTTTAAAGTGGAGAAATTAAAATTTTGTTGGTTGTTTGTTGGGATTGATTGGCTATATGATGAAATCCTAGTTCGAATTCATTGGATAAGAACAAAATTGTCATCTTCTAAGAACTTATCACCAGCTGTTAGGGGCAATTATTCCATGAAATATGGTAATGAACCTGCTACCTAGGCGTGAGTCTTTGAACGATTCTTGTTGTTCGTGGCTAGTCGGAAAAATTGGCGTGGGTAGATTTGGTTCAGGCCATAAACTTTTCTCATATTTTCCTGTGTTCCTTCTACCCTTTCGTAGATTTGGTTCAGGCCATAAACTTTTCTCATATTTTCCTGTGTTCCTTCTACCCGTTCCTTTAACTTTTTCTTTTTCCAAATTTCAGCAGTGAAAAAGATTTGCCGACTGTGTCGATGTGGTGGTGCAGCAGTAGAGGATGGCGGTAAGGGGTTGATTTGTTTTGGAACACCAAACTCTTAATTCATTCACGCGCTCAAACTTGGTTTGAAACACATGTTGTGACATGTCAGCAATAAGTGCTTAATTGAAACATTATAAATAGAGTTGAGGTGGCCAATAGGTCATGAGCTGAGTTAAAGTGCCTAAATGAAAAATATGGCCAAGTTTAAGGGGTTGTTTATGTATTCTGCCATAAACTTATCTTTTGCTGATAAAAGAGTCTATCCTCCCAGAAGTTGAGTATACTTAAATCAAAGAGAAGGCTTACCCTTGATGTTGGTTGAATCCTTCGGTTTGATCTCCGGGGTTCATTAGCTTCATGTTGATATTTGTCCTTCACTTCAACGTTACTTGACTTCATACTAGATACAGGGGTCTTCTTCTTCATGCCCTCACCTCTGTAAGATGATGTTGAAGCTTTCTTGGCGATGTTGGCAGGGAGAGCTTCTGAAGAAAATTTCATGGGACCTTCAGCTCCGCCTTCAGCATTTGCCACAGAACTGACCACATTAGGCTGTTGTGCTTCACTCTTATTATACTTGACTGCATCACCTGCCGCTCCGCTACCATCTCCAGCGGAAGTAATAATATTATCCTTCAAATTTCTATTTGAACTAGGAAGCTTATTGGGTTTAGGAGGTTTCTGTCGAGCTTCAGTCACATGTTTCTCCTTCGGGTCAATTCTAGAACTGTTTTTCCATCCACCAGCTCCTGTTGCTCGAGGCATCAAATATTTTGTGAACTTAGCTGAACCATGTGCAGTATCACTCTTAGTTGCCCTGTCTGAAACGTAATGCTTGCTTACTTCCATAAACTTCCTTTTCTTTCCTGGCTTAGGAACACCAAAAACTTTTGATCCCTCTTTCTGCAAACCAGACCTCATTGTTCGAAGTGTGTTGGGCTTATTGTCATTTTTGTTACTCCCAATATTAAATGTTTTTTCATTGACAGACAAAGGAAGCAATGCTGCTGGTTCATTTGTCACTGGCACCAACGGGACCATTTTCTCTGAGAGACTGTCATTTCCTGTATCCTCAATAGCAGGATTTCCCAGCTTAATTCGCTTCTCCTTAGGTGTATCGCCCTATTTATGTAATAAAAACTGGATTAAAAATAAGGCACATCACCCTGACTGTAGATTAACAACTAGGTACTATTTAGGTAATAAACAATCAGGTTACAACTAAGGCACACCACACTAATCATAGATAAACAACTAAAGCTGAATAAATCAAATTCTTGAAGATTTGATAAAAAGAGAAGACTAGAAGGTATGTATACATGCAGACCTGGGACAAGAAGTCATGTCTTGACCTGGACCACTCCACCCACTCCCCATCTTTCCATACAAGAGTTGGTCGGAGATGCCATGCTCTGACAACTGCGGTATCTCCATAAGCTGAAGAAATGACGCAAGAAAATTTTACCAGTTAATCAACCACATAGAATGGTAGAAAAAAATTGAGTCTCGAACATTAAAAATACCTGGAAAGTTGACACTAAATGTAGTCTCATCCCTTTTGTTCTTCTCAGCAATGACCCCCTCTCGCCAGCTAAGACACAGGATAGAAGAAACCGAGATGTTGGAAAAATGAAATTCATATTGAGAAAAGATAATAAACTACAAAACTAAAAAGAAAACAACAAAAGCAACAACTAACCATCAGTCCCAAACAGGTTGGGGTTGGCGAAAGCTAGAAGAAAAAACAAGAAAAGAATATATCTCCTCAGGCCAACTCTGGCCTGACAAAGTCTGAATTACTGAGATAAAAAAAAAACAGGATTTTATGATAAATTACTTCCATTTTTCTATAACTGAGAAATTCCCACGGGCTAGGTCCGAAACTTTATGGATAGTGGGGCTCGCCCCTCCATCCTTCTCCACTTAAGTACCAGGATATGAACCCGTAAAGTGTGCATAACCCAAACATCACGCGTTGCTATCTTACCACTAGACTGAAGCTCTGGTTGCTTTCTGAACTTGAGAATTAGATCAAAAATAATAAAATTTCATATGTATATTTATTTCTTTTGGAAGCACAGTGCGAACTAGATTACAAATTCTATCAAGAAAAGTGCTTGTTCAACAATGTAAATTTATTAGCTTAACATGAATTGCCATGTTGGGCACATGAAATAAAAGCACAAAGGAGAATCAGACCTCTAGACATTCAAAAGCTGATGAACAATTCTTACAATGCCACGATTCAAAAACTATTATCAATTGTTTTGCTTTTATTATGACACAGAAATCAGTCTGGAGCTGATCCGTTGGGCCATCCGCATCCTTCAAAACTTGAGGATTATGGGCTCGCCCCTCTACCCTTCTCCAACTTAGCATTATCATCTTAAAATACAGGAAATAATTTAACCAAAAGGATATGTCATAAATCAAAGAAATTGTACTGATGCATATATATTACCTACACACATACATCTCAAACAAACATTCATTGTCAAGGACTGAAGTAGAAGACTTGAACTCACAATCATTAGGAAACGGAATTGGCGACTTAATGTGATAAAAAGAGATTTGAACTTACCGGTAGTCGATCCATGCATCAACTCTATCTCCTACATACCAGGTATACTCCTTAACAGCTGCTCTTCGCCTCTTTTTTGCTCCTTGCAGAGCAGTCACCGGATGTGTGGGACGTATTCTTGGTGTTTCGTCACTGTCTGCGTCTAGAGGTACCCAGTCCTTTAACTGTTCGAGCCCTGAAAGATTCGGAGGTATAAACCAGTTTTTAAGCCACAAAGTCCTTAGCCATAACGACAACAAAGAATGATGTTTTCTGGCTTCCTAGTCATATTCCTATCTACGACCTAAATTATCTGATTACTACAGAAACAAGGATCAGGTCATGACAAATTTTGAAATTAGATTTTATGGAAGGCAAAAGAATGTAAGTACTGAGTTCCAGGTAACAATTGTTGGACTTCAGATTCCACGAAGAGCAGAAGTTCCAACTTACCACTTGTGACATCTATTGAACTAACTGAGAAACTCCAAGGGGAAAAACAGGCAAGGTCTTTACCAAAATTGAAGAAACACAACTTTAAGGCAAAGAATAGATAAGTGAGCGCTTAGCAAGTCTTTGCTGAATTTTACAAGTCAATTCCTGGTTGAACTTTAGAAGTCGCTAACTACGAGAAGTTCACTAACCACCACATGCCCAACAAACAAGGGACATCTAATATTACTCCAGCCAACTTGGGAAATGCAATATTCCATAAGGCCATACTACAATTGTAAAATGTAAATGGCCCCATACTTCCAGCTCACATTCTAATTTTAAGATATGAGCTTTTGTTTCTTAACCAACTCAA
Organism: Nicotiana glauca; assembly: GCA_026770625.1. Lineage (NCBI taxonomy): Eukaryota > Viridiplantae > Streptophyta > Magnoliopsida > Solanales > Solanaceae > Nicotiana > Nicotiana glauca. The sequence continues at coordinate 67,192 of MU699747.1, read as the reverse complement.
TCTACTATCGTTAGACAAAACAAGAGATGCATATCATCTAGTTCTTGTGTGCATTTTCACCATTCGTGGGTTCTTTTCTTTGATACCAAAAGGAGAATGAATCTCTTTTTTCTTGATTGGGTAAACCCCACTGCCTAAAACCCTCCCCCTGGACAGGACGACAGAGCATTTTTTCAACGTTACCCCCCTAGGACTCAACTCAAGCCCCCAACCATGTTGTAATGTTAACAAGCGTCGACAAAAATTGAACTTAGAAGCATAGGCATGATGATATGTTTAGATCTAGCAGCAATTGCATCCAAAAATCCCAAATTGAACACTAATTACTCATCCCAGATGCAATGAACAATTGGAGAGGAGAGTTTCACTTATTCCCCTAATACTCAAGACCAACGCCTATCCACACCAATCAAATAACTTGCAAAAATGTAACATTTTCAGCTTGCCTTCATCAGATTGATGGTCAGTGTAACAAACAAGAGCTTTTCCATTCTTCAAAGTCAACACTTTGGCTGAGTACCAGGCTCTCTTACCATCATCACTATCTTTAAAAACCTGTCAGTACAAAAATTATAATAAATTAAATCAGCAATGAGCTACAACATCAATAAAATAAACAAACAAATAAACAGTGAAACGCCGCTGAAAATGGGGCATGATGGATAAAATATATTCCCTAAAGAAGAAAAACGCAAGTTCCAAATGTATAGCTTCTGCACGTGCACAAATCCTCAGAAAACAATTCGACGCAAAGAACACTGGGAAATTCTCTCGGAACTACTCATTTCAATAGGATCTTACACCGAGTATCATACAAGTACTAAGGCAGCCAAGGCTGATAAAGTTATTATTAACATACCTCCACAAGGGAACCTTCTTGCATTTTAGAGCTTGCAGCATCCCCACATGCTTCCACATCATGGGAAGCCAACCTGGAGTCATTCAATGACTCAGCATTTAGGCCTGCACTCTTACTCATCTCTGGCATACTATGACCCTTTGCTCCTCTTACATCCTTTTCAACACCTGTAACGGGAGTTTGAATAACCTCTTCATTCCTCACGTTGTCCTCTGCCATGTTGCCTGAAACACCAGTAGGCTCGCAAGCAGGGGTCGCGTCTTCATCAGACAGACCCTCAGATCTCTTGGAAAAGATGCCAGGAATCTTTTCGACAATTGAAATACCAGATTCATCCCCATTCACCTTTTTAGCCTTGCCACCATGCCCAGAGGGTGCTTGGGAAACTTTCCAGTAGTTATGAGGACCAGCTTCCACTAATTGATTCAGGGGCAAAGGATCAACCATTGCAACAATTTTTCCAGCATGTGACACAGCTTCAGCTGCCAGTTCCGCAGCCTTAACTATGGCATCCCAGTTCTCAGCATTTTTTGATGCAGCGGAAGCAGCGTCAATCCTTCTCCTCGCAGCCTCCCTAGCAGCGAATATAATTGAACCAGAACTATTGCTAACTTCTCGACCTTTCAATATGGAAGCAGGAGTGGCACTCTCCAAGTTGTTCATATTAGGGAAAGAGACAGCATTGGTTTGATCAGGATTGCTCATTCCACATGCTATCAATGCCTCATCCGCCATCAGTTTAGCTTGCATTGCAGCATTTGATGCAATCTTAGCAGCAGCAGCGGCTGCCTTTGCAACAGAAGCAGCAGCTGCTACAGCAGCGGCAGCAGATGTCAGCTTAACCTCCACATCTGCCACCAAAACAGAATTCTTTTGCTTATCTAATTGGCTCCACACATCTTGGCAGTGACTGACTGCAGAAGCAGCACTTGCAGCAGCCTCCTCTGCTTGCAGCTTAGACTCCTCAACTTTGCCTAAATACTCCGAAGTTAAGGCCTTTTTTCCTAAAAGCTCTCTCTTAGAGAGATCAGTGGATGGAGTAGAGATGATCGGTATATCAGAATTGCTTATAGGGGCAGAGCTAGAAAGAGGTGCGATGACAACTGACGTTGAAAAATGGCCAAGTATGGGAGCAGATGCAGGTCCTGTCTGGCTTTGAGCAACCAATGGTGCAACAGCAACCGATGATGACTGGCCAGAGTTATCAGATGCCGGGCCTTTACTTGATAACTGAGTACATACTGCAGGGGCAGGAACAGATTCAGAAGAGGTACCACGCAAAGATTTGTGGGCACGATCCTCAGTACCAGACACCTTTTTTCTCTTTCTAGATTTCTGATCAGCAGGCAACACTGAGGCCTTTTTTTCATCACGCGGAGAAGCCCCAGCCAGAATACCACTTTCCCCAGCATGAGCCACTGAAACAGGCGTTGCATGCTTTGCACCAGCAGAAATGGACAAGGATGACTCCTTTACGGGGGTTAATTTCACAGGTTCCGTAACAGGCAATGCAGGAAAGGCAGAAGTTTGTGGAGAAGCAACCCAGGAACCAGGGAAAGGGGCCTGTGGGAGCCAAGAGGCAGTGTGTCCCACAAAATTTCGTACCGGTGGAGTCTGATAGGGATGCACAGGAGAAAGTGCCTTATAATCAATGACAGCACCTCTGGCCATGCCACTAGATGGCAGCCCATCACACGAGGGGGTAGGTATATTCCAAAGAGGGGATGAAAGTGGTATAATAGGACTAACAACGCGTGAATTGATGGCCTTGCCGCTTGCTCGTCCAGCTGCTGGAGTAGTAACTTTATTTTGATGCATAACCTGCTTGTTAGCTTGATCTGGAGTTCTGGGACCTGCATTTCTCATTTCTAAAGTACAATCAGTAGCAGCATAACATGAAGGGGAAAAAATAGAGATGTCCTCTACCTGAACGTGGATGAGATGGAGTTTCATTGTTTCCAGTGTGAGATCTCTGTCCACGAATCCTGTCAACACACGCACGCCAAGCAGGGTCCCACAGACCTCTCCCTCCATCTGCAGAGGAGCCTCAAGTAACAAATAACATGTCCAAGTTTTAGAAAAGAAAGTAAAACATGAAAATATAACTAACACAAGCAGACAAACTAACCAGATGTCCCAAAAGCTGAAATCATGCAAGCCTCGTCTGGTGCAGCACCTTGTCTGCAGCAACCATTTGAAACAATGAAATTAAACATATAGATCATATACATGTTAGATGGACAGGCTATTTCACAATCCTTCCAGTATGCATTACTAGTTAGTTGGTCTAGCAACATCAAATAATCAGACCAATTGGACACCCAACAAAATAGTAGCTGTTCTTTCCTTTCCTTGAACTCAAAATTATATACTTGAACGAAACTGGAAGAAAAAAATATCATTTTCAAGTCTATCCTATCAATCTAAATAACTCGTCTCTTTCTCTTTCTTTTCTCACCTTCAAATCTATCCTGTCAATTTGAAAGTCTACTCTCTCCTTTTTCTTATTTCCTTTATAGTTTTCTTCTTTATATGCAGTTCTGATGTGGAAAGTAGTAGGCGGTTTGAAAGTTTTGTTGCTAATTCCCATAATCAAAAAAGAGGAAAGAAGCATTCCTACCCCCACCTGCCATATGAAGTCATACCTAATTCCAAACATGCTCTAGGGCAATTTTTGTGCTTACACTACATGGTCTTATTTTATTGTGGATAGCTACCAGCACATATGCATATAAATTAAGAACGTGGCATATAGGACTCACATCAGAGACCCATAAACAAAAATTTGAGCTCGCAGTTGCACTTGTTGCAGATCTGTGAAAGGCTGATGAAACAATACAGATGCAGTAGATGAAGTGTTTAAATCCGGTAAACTTGAGGTCGGAAAGGAAACAACCCCATTGGACTTTGTAATATTGCGCTCATTGATTCCAGCTTCAATTTGCAATTTCTGCGCAGCAACAGAAGGGCTAAACAGAGCACCTGATTTGTCTCTTCTATCCAACTGCTTCAATGAGTTTATTTCCTTCACTTGGTTTCCCTTCTTAGGGTTTTCTTTACTTGATTTACTCGAGCCACGTCTTGCCTTGCGCTCACCCTTAGCAGCTCCAGACTGAGCCGCTTTGTCAGTTACTAGAGGACTTACAAGAGAAATTTCTTGCACGATCTTAGTATCAGTTTGTTTGCTGCCAGATGTCAAAAGCAGTCCATCCCCAGCATTCAACTGTAATTCATACTGAGATAGTCAGAACATCTTAAGGAGCTATAAGAAGCATAATACAAAAATAAAATAATACGATTGTAGAAGACAATGCAGACCTCAGTTAGTTGGGAAGCTTGAGTACTGGTGATTGATTTGTCTGCTTCTCCCTTAGCATTAACAACCAATGGACTTACATCAAAAGTAAAGCTCCTATCTTCTTTAGTGGAAGCATTTTCTCCTGAACATATGGAGGTGGACTGCGCTTTACCACCAATTTCAATTGTATCAACAAGGGGAGCAACATTCTCAACTACAGCACTACTTCTAATCTCTGCCGTTTTCTTTTCACTTGGTGAAAGAGCAGAACAACTTACGAAAGCAGCAGAATAATGTTTAGGTCCTCCAATTGCGTCAGAACTTTCCCGAACTGCAAAGGCAACTAAATCATTTCAAAACTCCTTTTGTTTGTAAAAAAAGGTCTTTCGCGGAAAAGAACAAGCGTCGAATGCTACCAGTCTTTTCAATTCTCATTTAGAATTTTTCAAGGAACTCGACGCTATATATTGCACTCCACCCAGGCAATGCTCCTTTTTGCAGGTTTCTATCTAAACCATTACCAACCATTATCTATTATCAGCCCTTCCCGGCCAAGAGACATTCTAAAATTTCAAATGAGTCCAAAACCCTTTTCTTCTTCTATCCATTTTTTAAAATAAACTCATAATTGTGTGATTTGACAAAATGAAGAACCTTGAGCTCGTCCAGCATTACTTGAAGTATATTCATATGCTTTCATATGTTTATTACACATACACATATATGATCACAGAGATATTGCCTATAGATTAGTGATATTTGAAAAGGCTAAAAATGAGAAAGGAACTGTGAGGTTATTCTCATAATGTCATCTAATAGGTACTTGGTAAAATGAAACGAGGAGAGAGAGAGAGAGTCCAAGTTATCTTTGAGTTCATAAGGCCCTACGATCATGTTTCAATTCTTCCATTTGGCATAGATAACTGACACAGTAAGACAATTCAATCTGTCAATCAGTTGATCACTGAACAAGCAATACAATTGGTTCTAAAGAAAGAATGAACAGGTCATAAAGCACAAAAGAAAAAGCAGAAGAATATAAGTATGCATAACTTGACATCTCAATATGCAAATAAAGATAAAACAGCAACAAGTAACCTACAAATCGCCCATGTTCACTAAGAGTGTTTATGACACCATCGACTTCAAAAGATGATGGACAATGAGACCAGTTAGTATTATACCCATCTGCAGTACATAATAAATGGGGATCCCATAAGGCCACAAAGCATTCAAAGAAATGCAAACACCACTGCTTATGTCATGTTTTTCAGTTCACAAAGACAAATCTTCAGTAGTTAACAGTGTTATCAAAGGCGAAAAGTGCAAAAAAGCTCTAAGGTCCGCTGGGGTTTTAAGCGCAGAGTGCAAATAAAACATGGACTTTAATAAAGAAAGGTGCAAATGGACGGAAAAATATAATTATGTATTTGTAGTCCAAGACTAATAATTATAAGCATGACTAATGAATATATGGACAACGAAATTGAAAACAATTTATGATAAAGTGAAATATCAATTGTTTAGTGTCCCCTCCTTAAGATTACGCTCATTGGCAAGGAAAAGTATGTCTTAGAGCCTTGATCATGGTACTGAAGTGCTCTCTAAGCGAGCCGAAGCGCTCTCTAAGCGCTCAACATGTATTGCCCCTCGCCTCAGGGCTTAAGCACGCTTTAAGCGCGCCTCTGACAACATTGATAGTCAACATAGAAGTCCAAACTGTTCACTAACAACAAGTTCTCTCACAAGGAAATGAGAAAGAAAACTAGCTCGTAAATAGTTCATTAGCAAACAACAGCCAGATGTTGTGGTAGATAAAACTGAGAAAATTTAAAACAAAAACTATATATTAAATTACCACAATCCAGAGGGAGCAAAGGGAAGGGGGAGACAAGTATACCTAAATAAGCCCATTTTTCCAAGAATAAATGATAATCACTGAGCAACCAACAAATCATAGATATAATTATACGAGCGCCGGAAATAAAAGACCAACCTCCAACTTTTCCCAATTCCACTGTTTCTACAATTATTTCCTGATTCCTTGCAAGAGCCGCTGCCTCAGCACCATCACCCTCTTTGATGGTTGAACCACTATTCATTGCACATGCTTCCTCATGCCTACAGCACTCGCTATCTGCCTCAGCAATTGCTGCTTGCTCAATGTGGCTTGCTATGTCGGGATTACCCTGAATAGAACTGTTCTGATCAACAATCACAGGTGCTATTTCCATATGACAGTCACCAGATGCATCCTTTTCATCAGCGGAAAGGGGACCTGGACGGCCTGCAGTAGACTCCTTCAGTGTTGGCACTTGTGCTTCTACGCTGGGAACAACTTCCATTTCCTCCTTTTCTGCCAAATGCTCTGAACCCATCAAAACTGATACTGGCTTCAGCTTTTCATCATGATCAACTATCTCAGTTGCAATAGCGCCACTACCAGAAGGCAACGGAGCACTCACTGGTTTGCCACCTGACATAAAGCTCCCACCTTCAAACCCAGCATTTGATGCTGCAAAGTCACACCAAGTAACAGTAAGAAGTAGCAAAAAATTATAACAGGCTAAATTTCTAAAACACATTTGGCCGCTTAAGCACTAAAATGAGAAATATAAAATAATACCTTGTTTAATCAATGCAGAAGGTTCAAATTGTGATCCATGACCTTGGTCAGAGATTTTTTCAGGTTCTTCACCCACAGAGGAGGCTCTAACCCCATGGTCACGCTCACATGATCTCTCTGTCTCATTTTCTACTGGCAGCACTTCCTCCTTTTCCTTATCGCTAGAGACACCCTCATTAGTAGTATCAACATCAACCACACAAGGGAAGCTTTCTTCACATATGTCCATCGATCCAACAGGCACAGACGAGGAGACGCGGTCTCCAGCACATGCATCCCCCTTGGAGACCCTATCAGCATCATTTCCAGTTTCCAAATTCTCAGGTACTGGCCTCTCCACAATAAGTTCAACAGAAATAGATGCCACTTGTATATTACTCGGACGTTCCAGAGAATAAGTACAATTACCGTCACCATTATTCGGCTTTGACGGCTCAGAGAGCTCTGATATTGTACATGCCTCTGACATACCAAGATTAAGTGGGATATTACTTTCAAGAATATTCTCCTCTTTCTCATTGCAAGTACTCAGTCCTTCTGATATCTGCACAGCAGAGACCTCCATCTGACCCTTGGAGCCGTTTTCTTGGTCCTTGGTGTCTCTTGAATCTAAATGCTGACTTATAGATGCCTCCTCGTCCTCACAGAGTATGCTATTACCTTCAGCCTGTAGCTTATCTTCCGAGGCTTTTGAGGAAACCGTCACCAATCCGCAAATCTCAGGAGGTTCAGCAGAAGAAGCATCTTCTTTGCATCCATCAGCAGTAAGACTGCATTTGTTCCTTTGCACGCAAGATTCCTGTAATTTAATCATCCTGGTATCAGTTGGAAGCTCTTTTACTACTTCCAGTTCTGAAGCAGCGAGAGAGAGAGGACTGGCATTAGAGGTACAAGTTTCACTTTCAACGCCACTTCCACACAGCTTTTCATCACCCGCACTCTTCTCTTTGCTTACAGAAATTTGTTTCTCCTCTGGTTTGTGATGTTCACTTGATAAACCACTTGTATTTCCACTATGACAGCTGGTTAAATTATGCTGACTATCTAAAATCTCCACACTCACAGGACGAGCATCTGTAAGGCACTCGTTAATTGCACTTTGAATTACAGGAACAGATGGATGTCTATCAGATTTATCAGGTAGAAATTCATCTTGTGAAGTTTTAGCTTCCCCTAGATTCTCATCAATGCCTTTTATTTCAGTCTGTGACTTTTCCTCAGCAGTAACTCCAGAACATCTCTCACCAGCAATGTCAGAACATCTATCAGCAGTACGTTCCAACGCCTGCATTTCTGCAGCGCATGCAATATGTTTACCTTCTCTCTCTGTTCTCCTACACTTAGAGAATGTAACAGTAAACTCAACTGACTCATCTGCTGGTGCTGCTGAGCTGGACTCTTTAATATCGTCTCTTTTATCATCCAACTTCAAATTAGATTCCACTGGCTGGATTAAGCAACCCAATTCATTTCCAGCATCTGACTCTTCAATTATAGTGTCCCCTGGAACCATTTCTTCTTGCCCAACCGATTTCAATAACATTTCAACAGATTCTGTTGATGTTGCCTCAGACCAGACATTATTACGCCTTGGTATGGAGCAAGAATCTGCAGCACTTGAACTGAACTCTATTCCACTACTTCCCCGAGAAAAATCCTCTATCCACTGGTTGTCTTCCTGAGTGGGGATACCAAGGAAAACCTCGTTTTCAACTAAGCTGTCAAATCTTAAATGCCCCTGAAGACTGTCGTCAAAATCAAATTTGGGAAGAGCATAGGGATGCAAAACAGAGGAAACTTTGGAGCTGTCTTCACCAGTTAAATGACTTTGATAATCATTGTCATTGTAATCCATCTGTATATCCCTGGACAGCAAAACATATAAGTTAGTCAAACGATTAACAATGAAATTCATGGAGTATATATTAAAAGATTTTCCTCCTTAAGCCATTCAAACTTTCCAAGAAATTAAACTTTGAAAGCCAAATGTTTGTGGTTGTACCTTTTTGGGATATGTATTGTGGTTGTACTTATAAATTGGCATGTGAGCTAAACTTCAAGCCAAATGTTTGCCACTTGGTTGATCATATTCATTTTCTTCATCAAGTGAGAATATCTAGTGTAATCATTGTTTACTGATTGTCATCAAATTCAGAAGAAACTTTTCAATGTGGCAGATCAACATTTGGCTCCAAGTTAGCTTTGTTTCAAAGTGTATCAAGACTATTTTTTGATGTCTGGAATTTGGTTTAACCGGGAAATAACATCCCCATTGTGACAGTTTCATCTATGATATATTATGGAATAAAGTGGGAAGATTACCATATAACAATGCAAAAGATGCGACAATAATACTGGTGCTAAATCAAAATTACCCCCAAGTAAAACATCAAAGTGAACCAAAGAAAGACACACTTGAACCACCACAAAAGAACCACTACAAAAGTAATATATCAATGCACAAGCATAATGCCAACAACATAAAAGAAACGACCAAGTATCCTTTGCTGACAACACATCATGAAATGAAGCTTCTATTAATATGCCTCTGAACCTTCAACCGATTTTCAATAATTACTCATACATGAATGAAGGAAAAAATTACCAGCAAACAAAGTAAATAGGTCGAGGCTGTAGAGAACTTCTAATAGTTTTTATTTATATTTGGCAGAATACACAGTTAACCCCCTAACCTTGAAGCCAAATCCCTTTGACACACCCCTCCAACACAGGCAACCCCTTACACACCAAACCTTTCCAAAGTATGTCTAACACGCTATCTTTTTCTTGACCAAAACATGTGTAATGTCAAGCACCAATAAGGTCGTGACGTGTGTCATTAATGTTTCCAAAGAACAATTTACTCTTGATCATCTTCTATTCAAATTTCAAGTTTGTAGCCCATAACCCCAATCTGATATTTTTCAATGTTTATTCCACAGAATCATACCTAACCAGTATAAGTACATCAGATTAATCCATCCATCCCAACTAGTTAATGCTAAGTCTTAGCTTGAGGGACATTTTTAGTATTTGCTTGGGAGCTATTATAACTCTATACAATAAATAGGATGTTTAGGGTTTAGTTCAGAAAACTTTGATATGATAATTGGATGATTGATACTTCATTTTGTAAGATTGTGATGGTTGTATGCCATCGTTGTACAAAGCATTCATTGGAGCTTGTATGAGGATTTCATAGCCTCTTGAGGGATTCAAACAGTTTTGGTGCTTCATTAAATTCCTTAATATGAGGTAGTTGATTTCTGACACCATTTATTGCCTATAACATTCATATTTGTATATTATCTTCTCATCTCTTTTCTATTTTCTCTTTTGCTTCCTTTTTTTGATTTTCCATTGTACTGCCCACTATCTCAATACAATAAAACCATCGTACCATTCATAGTTCTCTAAAAGCTGCCTAACTAAAAAGAAAATCTAGAAGATCTAAATTGCTCGGACACCTATACGGATTAGAGATCGGATCCTTCGAGATGTAAATTCTAAGATTCAAAGTACGGATACAGGAGCAGGGATCCGGCCAAAAACTATTCAAATAAATAAATAAATAATATCTCTAAATTATCAGAAATTTTGTGGAATACTTACATATAGCTTGTAAAGTGTGGATTTCTTTTTTATTCTCAAGTTGTAGATAAGTAAGGAATTCATTTTCTAGATAAGGTGTGCTATTTTCTTCAAATTATCCTAGATTTGGTTCAGACTTCGAAAATCAAATTGTATCTCGTCTCAAATTTTTTCGTCCGCCATGGTCAAAGTACCCAAAATTATTTGGCCAAATCCCTTGCAGATCTCATACCCACACCCATACTAGTGGCGTGTCGACACGGGTGCGGCACCTAAACTACCGCGTCGGAGCAAAAGATTATAGAAGATACTAACAGATGCACAAAAGTTTTAAACCACATACAAAATGCAGGAAAAAAAGGCCGTAAACCTTTTCAACCCGCTCTCCCTAACACAGGTAGCTAAAAATGCCCCTATGTTTTTTATAACTATGGTGTTCAGGCCAGCTTGCGCACGCCTCGACTAATTCCACATGATACCTACTACCTTCCACCAACATCAGGTACCAAGAACCTCAATCCACCAAGACTTTGACAAATGGAAAAAAATCACCTAGTGTTTTTGTCTCCGCTAGGATTTGAACCTGAGGCCTCATGTTATCAACCCACTAAGCGACACATTGGGTGCTAAAATGACCCCATTTTTCCAAGAATCTTTCTATTTTGATTAGAGATTTATGAGTGGCTGAAAATGTAAAGAACCTCGTGTTAAGAACCTCTAGGTAAAGACTCCCTAATTTGCCTCAAAAAAGATAAATGTGTATTTTCTTTACAAGGAAAGGAAAAAGACAAATAAGTATTGGAATAGGTTAAAAAGAAGCTAAATGGATATTGAGGATTCAACTAGCAAAGATAGGCATGGTACCTAGGTACAGACCTAAAGAAATGAACTTTTTACCAAGTCAAAAAATCACCATTTCATCCTTAACCACCAAGACGCTCCAAAGTTTAACTGTTTCAACAATAGCAACTACTACTCCTCAGTCCCAATCAAGTAGGGGTCGGCTATATGTATCTTTACTTAGCATATTTCTCCATTTAAGCTCAACTCATGTCATCATCATACCAAATAAAAATAAAAGCGAAAAATAAGTTAACTCTATAAAAATAATAGTAGTAATGATAATAGAAATACTGATATTGAAAGTTCTCTAAATTTCTAGTGGCATATAAATCCTACAAACAAACAAAAAAAGCAGTCCGGTGCACAAAGCATCCCATAGGATCCAGGGAAGGACTACATCCCAAGGGATGCGATGTAGACCATGTACCTTAAGGTAAGCATTAGTGGGCGCTTCCATGCCACCAAGGGATGTGATCTAGACCGTCTGTCTACCTTAAGGTAAGCATTAGTGGGTGCTTCCGTGCCACATGGGGACAACTTCATCGTTGCTCAGAGGCTCCCCTTCACATATAAATCTTACAATTTGCCTTTTCTAGGTTGTAATCAGAGAGACCAAATAAGGACAACTTTTATAAAACTCAAGCGACCACTCAGATAAAAATCAAAGTAATCACCAACAAAATCTAAGTCTAACTAGTCACACACCTGCATTTAACTACCGTGAAAACTACAGTTGAAAAAAAAATTACACAGCTGAGGAAATGAACAGTTACCAGAAGAATTAAGTGTAGAGTTGCTACCTCCCTCCATCCGGTGATAAGATCTCAACCGTCGATCAACTCAGCCCAAACGATATCCGCTACGCGATGCTTCATACCATCTAGGGTTTTACGCAACAACTCCCAAATCGCCAAACCCTAACCCTAACTTTAAACCTAACTCCTTTAAAACCAAAACACGCACACCTAAACGACGTCGTCGGAAGAATAAATATCTCGGCCTGTAACCTCCACACCTTCAGCGAACGAAGAAGAAATTTTTAAGTAAGCAAGTGAAGAAAATACTGAAATTGAGTGTAAATGACCTTATATATGTGCGAATAATAGTGTGTGTTTATCTCTGTGTGTGACGAAAGGGGTTTACTGTGTGAAAATTTGTTTTTATTTTCACGTGGACCGGATCGAATTTTGAAAAAAGTGGGGAGTTTTGTGTAAATAGCAAGGAATAACTAGGGGGTCAAATCTCAGAGGTGATGTAAAGTTTTGAAATTTTGAGGAGTTTTATGTAAATAATGAGGAATGATAAGGATGAAAACAAAAAGGGAAAGAAGAATATAGTGAAGTGGTGGTATCTTATTGGTTCTGGTGATTCTGGAGCCAATGAGACGTGTTGTTCTATGGTTTAAAGCGACGGGCGGTCGTTTAAAGTCACCTGCAGGTGAGTTACCAATAGATCTGCTTTAATCTTTTTATTATTGTTTTCTTTTTTTACTAAAAACCATGTTTAGCCAAAATTCTTAAACTAGCTTATTTTGAAAAACACTTTGGCTAATTAATTTAGAAATTACTTTCAAGCAGCAATTAATACTTGATCCAGTTTTTTAAAAGTATTTTTAAGTATATTTTTCTCAAAAGTATTTTTGATAAAAAATTATTTTTTCTGTTTCTCAAAATTACTTTTGCTTCTACTCAAAAATATTTTTTTCTTCTAAAAGTTTGGTCAAACGCTTCACTTTGGAAAAAAAAAAACTTTCACAAAAAAAAACTTTAGCCAAAAAGAAACTTGGCCAAACATGTTATTAACGTGGTACGTACACTAGACTATACTCCTTGAATAATAAGTTATATATAAAAATATATTAGTCACTCATAACTAAGCAACAAATATTCAACAATGACAACAATTAACCCAATGCAATCCCATAGTAAAGGACAAAACATTACTCTTATAAAATAACATGACATGCATTTAACTTTTTGTGCATCTAAATTTGAAAAAAATAATTTATTTTTATTTTTGACTTTCTCACCTTTAGATGATTGAACAGAAATCAATTTCCTTCGAGAAAGAAAGGCATTTACTACATAAATATAATTTTTCTCAGAATATATTTTGGCAACTGGTATAAATAAAATGTACTTCTCAGTTACAAAAATCTTTTCAGATCTTACGATAAATGGAAGTTCAATTGTTGGACAACTATGTTAAATGATGTAAAAACAGAAATACTATTTCTATTTTGTTAGCTTAAGTAGTTAAGTAGTTGGTTAGGAGTTAGTTAAGAAGTTAGAGCCCGTTTGGATTAGCCGAAAAAAAGTACTCCCTCCGGTCCAAAATAAGTAATTTTTTTATATTTTTTTTTTTGGTCCAAAATAAGTGATTTTTTCAGATTTCAAGAATGAATTAATTATTTTTTTCTACATTATCCTTGGAGTAAATATTGTTGGAATATGTCAGTATCGGCTCAACCCCCAGGCCACTAAGGCCAAAGCTTTAGGCCCCCAAAAATAGGAAGCCCCAAAATTTATCCTTTTTTTATATGTTTATAAATTATTGTTAAATATGTCAAAAGTTCATCCCACATCGGTGGGGTACTTCATTTTGGGGGAGAATTTCATCATATAAAAGAAGGCCTAATATTCAAGATTTAAACACATCTCTCATTTGCTTTTTTATCTTCTTAAGGTATTTGTATATTCTTTCTTTAGTATTATTTCACTTGTATTTTTTGAGTGGAATAAAATATTGGTTCTGTCCGAGAAAGTAGCAAAATTAACCAAACCTCATAAAAATTGCTCTATAAAAATTGATCATAAAATAAATAATTAGCAGCAAAGGCTAAAAAATAAACGTCAAAAAGAAAAATATGAAAATTTTATTAAATATGTCTAAGGCCTCATGTTAAGATTTGGCTTTAGGCCACCTACTGTGTTGAGCCGCTACTGGAATATGTGTTAGGAGTGTTTATGTGACATAGTAAAGGTTAATATGGTCAATTCTATTGCTAATTAATGCTAAAAGGTGAATTTCTTAATATGTGTGAAAACATCCAAAAAATTACTTATTTTGGACCGGAGGGAGTAGCTTTTAAGTACTTGTACTTAAAAGCAGCTTTTAAGTGCTGAAATTTATTTTATAAATAAGCAGTTACCTGTTTGGATAAAAGTGTTGAAACTTAAAAAAAGTTGTTGAAATGTTTGGTAAACAAGTGCTGGTAAGAACTTTTCTCTGTTAAAAAGACATAAATATCCTTAAAGATGTTAACATTATAAAAGGAATTGATTACTACAATATATTTGATTCACAAGTAATGCAAACAAAAAATAATTTTAATTTTAATTTAAATAATTACTTTAGATAGTTTTTTATTTGTTTGCCAAGAAAAAAATAATAGTTTTTGCTTTGTATATATCTGTATGAGAATCTAATTGATCAATTGCTTTTTTTTTCTTCTCTTGGCTCAAAAAGTGCTGCGACAGAAGTCAATTGCATGGCTTAAGTAAATTTAACTTTATGTGGATTGGGTTATATAAAAGGGCTTTTACTTGTTCTAATGGAGTTAGTGGAAGCGTTAATTTGTTAGAAATTAAAGATTGTTAGAGGGAGTTAGTTACCGTGCACGTCTATGAGCAGCGTAAAGCATTGGTAATAATTCGAAGTCAATTGAAGTCATAGATTTAAATTCCAGTCAATTGAAGTTATACACTGATTTCTCAAATTATATAAAAAGTTAGGTCATTATATGCATATTTCAAGAGAACGAAACAAAATAACATTCTTAATTGGAATGTAAAATAATAAATATTAGTGTTTTAAAAGATTCATACAATTACAAGTATCAAGCTTCACAAATTTCATTAGCAATCAAATCGCGAAGACCCATCCAAACAAGATCACTTTGCTCTTCCACATTTTCCGCATTTATATTGTTATTAGCTCTCAAAGATGTACCAACATCAGGATCAACAGATGGAACACATCTCTCATTCTCAGCTGCTCGGAATGCATCATCCATGTTGCATTTCTTTCTAATATAGTTAGGCAAAATACATAGTTTACCCCCGGATCTATGGACCAAATCCCTATTACACACTTTTTGCGAAAAAAATTATTTTACACACCCAACCTTTTAAAAGTGTGTCTAAGACACACTATTTTTGCCAAATGGCCCGCGGGTGTTTAACAAAAATGATTGAGCACGTAAAATCTAGGTATATTCTGTCCAATTCCTTATGAAAGCTGACGTGTCAATGTGTTATTCTATTTTCTTTATATTTCTTATTTTTAATAAATAAAAAGAAAAGCGAAAAAACCCCTGCCATCATGTACCTCACCGGAACACTGTCGTTCCCAGTCAGCCTCCGCCACAACCCCCATGTCTTACTCTTCCTTAATTTTCTCTTCTTTTACCCCCTAGTCATCTACTCAAATTCCCTTCCTTTTTGTTTTCCCCAATAGCTACTCCACAGCCACACCAGTGATTCCATTGTTACCACCTACTCCTCACTAAATTCTTCTTAAATCAGATGTTAACAATGATTTTATTAGTTAATATGGAATCGTAATCAGGGGTGACAGAAGTTGAACAATGATTTTGTTGATTTTGTTTGTGATTTTGGCAATTAGCTGAAATTCTTGAATTTTGAATTGCGATTTTGACATCTTTGTGATAATGTTTCTATTTTTACAAAAATTGTGGTTGTGTGTTTGTTTATTGCTCTATCATATAGTCCTTTTATACCCCTTATGAGTTGTGTGAATTTTTGAGTTATTTTTCTCATGTTTTTATAAGTTTTTGTTTATAGCTTTTTGTGGTGCTTCAATGGGTCTTCATTGCAGTTTTGACTAGTGGATATCAACTTGTATTTGGTACAGAGGTGAATTGGTAGGATAAATTAGTGCTTTTGAAGGTCTTGGTGGTGTTGATGGCAGCGTCACCTATTGTTCTGAGAGATGATGAAGATGGAGATATTATATTTTTTGGTAATTAGGGGGTAGAATTGTACTTTTAAGCATTTTTTAATTTTAAGAAAATAATTACACGTGTTGCAATCTTATTGGTGTGTGATATGTACCTTCTTTAAAAAAGTGGTCAAAATAAAAGTGGTGTGTATTAGCTATACTTTGAAAAGGTTAAGTGTGTAAAATAATTTTCAACCGCAAAAACTGTGTCAAGGAGATTTGGTCTATAGTTGAGGGGGTAACTTATGTATTTAGCCATATAGTTATGAATGGCCATGGTAGCAAGTACGGTGTCTATTTAAGTGTCAATGCGATAGAAAGGCATGTCTCACAAAATTGACCATCTTGCTTTCCAAATTCCAAATGCCCGCTCAATAATATTTCTACAAGAAGAATACAAATAGTTAAAAATTTTAATTCGCCCTCTTGGTTCTCGCAATTGTCTTGTTGCACCGCAGCGGAATTGTGCTAGGTGATATCTCATATTATCTCCTTTGTATGGAGCCATATATCCCTTCATGTGAGGATATCCTGCATCAACTAGATAATACTTATTTCCAATTGGATGTGGAAAGTTAAGTTCTGGTCTACGAAGGGCCACATCAAATATACGACTATCGTGAGCTGCTCCTTCTCACCCAACCCATTCAAATGTAAAATACATATTAAAATCTACGACAGCAAGAATAGTTTGAGTCGGATAACCTTTACGTCTAATATATGGTATCTCTTACCTTGCGGTAATTTTGC
The DNA here is from genome assembly GCA_026770625.1 of Nicotiana glauca. Classification (NCBI taxonomy): domain Eukaryota; kingdom Viridiplantae; phylum Streptophyta; class Magnoliopsida; order Solanales; family Solanaceae; genus Nicotiana; species Nicotiana glauca. Next base: position 50,263 of record MU699747.1, on the reverse strand, counting down.
TTTAACATGTGTGCCATCAAGTGCTCCAATACAATTCTACATACATTTACAAGTATAAATTTAACTTGAGTTAGTAATACTTATAAAAGTTAAGTTATAAGTTTAATAAAAAATAATTATATAAAAATATTTCTTACTCTAAAGAAAGGGAGATATCGACCATTATATGGCTTGTGAGTTCTTCCACCATCATTATAATTTTGATGTGATCTAATTATATCTCTTGCAAGCTCACAAATCGCCTTTAAAACACTATGAAAGTGTCTATGAATTGTTTCTCCCGAATATTGAAAGATTTCCTGTATCAATCGATTTCTATCTCCATGTGCACGAGTCATCAAGAACATGCCTAACATATCGTGTATAGACATTTCACGTGTGGGTTAAGCCCATACTTTTCTGTTAAGGCATTCGATAGATCAACAAACACTGACTTCCTCAATCAAAAAATTTCATAACAACGAGTCTCGTTTCCTCTTAATATTTCTTGAATAAATACATTCCCAGAGCGACTAGATGTACGACAAAGTTCCTTGCATAGGTATTTTTCGTAATACATCAATATCAATTTACCTGCTATTTGACATAAAGCAGTCCATTCCTTCTCATCTTGCTCCCTCTGTATTTTCTCCAGTTCTTCTTCATCTTTATCGTCTGACTAATAACTTGGATAAGGATCTACTATGTCACTAGAGTTCGAATATCCATTTTACTGAAAATGAAAACATAAGTAAAAGAGGAGTTAACCGAAAGCTTTACAAATTCATACACTCCAATGGTCAGTTGTGGAATTCAAAAAGAACTGGAGGAAATTGAAGCTAATTAAATGCTAACTAAAAGCTAATATGATGTTAACTGAAGTTTAACAAACATAAAATAAAGAGAAAGCTACCTAAATGTTAACCGAAGCTTAACAATAGTAAGCTTAACAATAGAAGCTCAACAAACAAAATCTTTAATTTAATAAAAGTTTAGTGATGCAATCACAACATCTAAACAAGAAGCAATCTATAAAGTTTACACATAAAACCATAATAAAGTTTACGAGAAATTTTATTTTGGGTGAGACTCACCCAACAAAAGTTGTATAATGTCATTCTCTGCTTTTGACAAGTATATTTGTGGGTCCATTCATTGACATTGGATTAATTTAAAAAGAAAAAAGAGTTAGTGTACTGTGGACCAACTAAAAGGATTAAATAAAATAAAAACAAGATAAAAGTGGACTGTGGGTCCCATGCAAAACCACAAACATCTTGAAGAGTTTTCCTTTCTCGTTCTTACCAAAATACCACCTGAAACAATACCACCACAACACGCCATCTTAAATAGATTTTAGATACTAAAGCTCTTGTACACTTGAAATTAGTAGTACCAAAATACAAAATTCATTTGTCATATTAGTGTAATATTCTGCGGTAAATTATTTAATAACATCCCTAGAAAGAGTACAGAAGCATATTCAAATATATTTATACAAAATAGAGGGTCCTATTATGCCTCAATTGATGCCAACATTGGTTATTATTTGAGCTTGGTTTTGACTGCAAGCTTAGTTCTTGAGTCAACAATTGGGTGAAAGTATTATTTGAATCTCCATATAGCTGCATATTTGAAATTGGAAGAAAAATACATATTAAAATTATTAGATGCTCACCTGAAGGCAAAGGCTGTGGCGGCTGCGGGTTTTCCAGGGATTCCAAAAAAAAAAAAACCATTAACAAAAATATGTAACTTGACATGTATAGAGATTAAAACTCAAAACGTAATCCCGTGGACGCGGATGACCAAACATGGTAATTAAGGAGGGAAAATCGCTTCTTTGTTTTCTCTTTTCCTCCATTTCTTTTGTACTATCTATTTAGTTTTTTTAGTTGGCCCACATTGTTAGTACTCTATATTTATAAAACAATTTTGGAGAAAATAAAATAACATAAGATAAAATGTAAACGAAATAACAAAAATCAATTCGAGCCAATTGAATTCACAGTATTTTCTTAGGGAATTTAATCCCCTCCTAGTACCAAAGGTTATAGATTATTTTCTCCCATGATAGAATGAATTATACACTGGTGTAGTGGTACTTCAAACTCCAGTGTTTCAGCAAACATAAAGTTCGATAGCAAATCACACTTACTGTTGCTTTCTTTGATGTTAAAATATGCAGAAGAAAGGAGAAGAACTCAGAAAATTCGTATGGAAATTCTGAGCAGAATAGTATTGTATTTATAGCCAAAGTTGGACTGAAATCTGAAGAGGTGCAATTCTTCAGTATGATTGTTTATGCAAAACGGTCACAGCATAAATGCCATAACATAAATGACTACTTACTCAACAATAAAAAGGAAAAATTGAAGAGGGTAGTTAATTTTCTGTCACCAAAATAGAAAATGGAAATTTGGATTTTAATATTAATATTCTTTTAATATTAATATTTTGTTATTATAAACGGATATTTTATAACATTTCTGTTAATATTTTATTATTAACAAATATATTTGATCCAAAAAATTAATCAATCAATCATTTGACCGAAGCCGAGCCTAGCGACGATGACGGCGCGAGGCTTGCCTTCTCCTCAACTCTTTAAGAGCTAGAAGAAGAGCAGATGCTTATATACCCATAGAAAACTTCTTCCTCTTCCAATATGTGACAATGTCTCTTTGCCAAGGGGAAAACTTAAAATTTCACTTAAAATTTTTATTTTCCTCTATTTTCCATTCACTATATTTTAAGCATATCATATACTTAAAATCCAGACACACATTATACTAACTCATTTTTTTAATTTAAATTAATCCAATGTGAGGTGGTAAGAATGAGTAAGGAGAACTCTTCAATTCATTTAACATTGTGTTTGTGGTTTTGAGTGGGACCCACAGTCCACTTTATCTTATTTTTATTTTATTTATTTCTTTTAGTTGGCCCACAATACACTAACTATTTTTTTTATTTTAAATTAATCCAATGTCAATAAATGAACCCCACAAATACACTTGTCAAAAGAAGATAATGGCCTCGTACAACTTTTATTGGGTGAGTCTCACCCAAAATAAAATTTCTCTAAAGTTTACACATAAAACCATAATAAAGTTTACACATACAATCACAATACTCGAATACGGAATAATAGAAAGACTCAACCACAATGATACATTATCCATTTTTCTTAAGGTATAACTGGTAGTTAAACTCCAACCAATACTTGCGAGCTTCATCAGTAGGAATCCCCAAAAATATCTGTCGGTTATTTGGTTATTTTTCTTGCGAAACATATTCATAGTAAAACTGTAAATTTCACTCCCAGCTAGAATATCAGGAATTTGTCCCAACGTGCCAATACACTTCTCGATGGATGTCTCATCAACTGCAGGAGATATAGCAGTGCTTTTGCTAGACATAAACTCTATGAGAGAGTGTATATCCTCTTTTATTAATGTTGCACCTGTTTTTTTTCTTACTCTTTCTTACTTGACTACTGGTGCTAACACCATCAGTTGGTTTTTGTCTTTTTAGTGATGGCTCTGGAAACATAACATAATTTATATTCTATAGATCATCACTTTCATCGCTCATTTCATCATTAAGATAAGTAAAGTATTCTTTGTCACAATCATCAATAACATTTATCCCTTCTTCATCGAGATTAAGTCCAATGACGAACGATTTTTCTTGATTTGCTGCACGTGCTCTTTCTCCTGTGGCATCAACATCAGTAAATAATGCATCATAGCGAAACCATATAAGCGAAAGATCTTTGTTCCTAAATTTCTTATATTTTGCATTCTCCTGTAAGAAGAGAAAATAAAAAACTACTTTAATCAAACTGATAAAATGAACAATGACAAAAATAAGAATTACACATATAATAATGTGAGAAATGTACCTTAATTTTTCAATCCCACCATCATCATCTGCCATAAACGTATTTTTCGTGGCATCCCATCCTAAACCTGTCTCCCCTCTTATCAACTGCTTAAAAAGTGTCCATTCGCCTTTCATGTAATCCCAATAATTTTTCATTTTCTTTATCATATTCTTTCCCCGTCTTCTTACAGAACTCGTCAACAATACTTTTCCAACCATCTTTATTTAAGTAAGTGTTTGGTCTACTTTCTTTTCCAACCTCTTGCTCACACAACTCAAAAAATATAATATGTGTATCATCGTCCCACTTAGCATTGTCTGGCATGATTGAATGTAAATAATTTGAAGAAAGCGGAACAACCAAGAAGCTAAGACTGAAGTTGCATAAAGAGAACCTGAAAGAGCCTTGTGTTTGACAGAAAGAATGCCTTTAGGCATTTGCTTTGAGGCTTCATGAAGGAAGTATTCGCAGCTCTCAAGCAAGAATGTGATACATGTCAAGTTTCTTTTAAATACATCTACATATTTATGTAGGTGTAAGTTAAATAGTACTACTTTGAACTAGCTTATTCCAGTACAAAAAAAATTATACTGTTAATGCCATTGAATTAACAGTGTCTTCATCCATTTCATTGCAACAAAAAACTATATTATTAATGCCCAGAGAGAAGCAAATTCTGCCTCTTGCGCTAATCTACTTAGGGAGTCAAGCAAAAGTATCCAAATAGAAGCGTTTCATGTCTTCAAGCTATTTGCTGCAAATCACAATAAGCCTCCAGATATTGTTAGCATCCTTATTGCTAACGAAAGCAAACGACTTCGTCTCTTTGCCGATTTTAAGACTGACAAAGAGGACGAGCAGTTTGAGGCCGACAAAACGCAAGTTGTTAAAGAAATCGCACCCCTTGAACCCAAGAAAATCAAATAAATTATAGCCCTTGGACACAAGGAATGCTGTTGAACTCGGCACTAGTTATTTTTCTGAGTTGTTGAGTTTGTGTTGTATCTTTAATACCAGGGGAAAAAATTCTGCTTTGTTTTCCCAGAATTTACGCACGTCATTCAAACAAGCTAAGGATTTAACTTTGTCTTTTCTATTACTGTAGTAGGACAATTGTTGAGGGCTATACAAATATCAACCTAATTACAATAGTAGTTGTAGTAGTAATCAGTAGATTTTCTCCATTAATTCTGAATAAGTAAAAACTGAAAAGTGACTCAAGTAATATGAGCCTCTGTTATACTGTACCAAAGGAAATAAAAAGAAGTTTACAAACATAGAAATCGTATGATTAAACTTACTAGGAATTGAAATTCAACAGGAAGATAACTTACTGGACTGAAGAGGCTTTCAAATTGGAGCTGAAGTTGGGGAGAGTTATGGAAGAAGATGAAGAAGAAAGCAGAGGCGCTGTCAACAACAGAGAAAAGAAAGAGACCGTATGTTTTTAGGTTTTCTAGTGAGGGGTAATTTCGGGAATAAGAAATATTATAAGGGATAAGAAAGTAATATTTTTGGTCAAACCAATATGGCTTTTAAGCCAATTTAAAAAATGTTGGGTTTACCCAACTTGTTAGTTTTGGCTTTTTTAAAGCAGATTTTAACTTTTTTTTAAGCCCCTTTTTTAGTTGCCAAACACTTCCAGAAGTTAAAAAGTGCTTAAAAGCTGGTTTGACCAGCTTTTAAGCCCATCCAAACAGGCTCTTAGTTAGGCTAAGCTTCTATATATATGATCTGGTTCTCTTACAACAATCAATCAATCAATAAGAATAATATTTTCCTCTCTATCATTTCTATCTTCTTACTCTCAATTACTTCATAGTATCAGAGTCTCTGGCTCAAGAAGTGAAGCTCTCGATTTTGTTCTTTCATATCTCTTCCGCCATTATGTTTCTCTTTCTCAATTTCATTTCTTCTCAATTCTCAAATTCTGACGTTTCCTCCTAAAATCGGGATCTATATTTCATAATCTGCAATTCATAGTCTTGAATTGAAATTTTCAAAACACTTGAAGCAAGAATCGACAGGAAAAAAAATGGAAACAATCAACGATCAAGTGAATTTGGATACAGGGAACCAAAATCAAACTGCAACTGGAAATCACGTGCCTGGGATTGACTACAATCATTCACTGTTTTTTTCTCCTGCTGATGTGAGTGGAATCCAAATAATTTCATTTCAACTTACAGGTATTGAGAATTATTCTATTTGGAATCGCTCTATGTGTGTTGCTCTTTTAGGAAGAAACAAGTTAGGTATGGTAGATGGCACATGCAGTGAAGAAAAATTCCCAGATTCAATGGGAAATCATTGGGAAATAATGAATGCCATTTTGTTGTCATTGCTGATGAACTCAGTAGCTAAAGGTCTTCTTGGAGGCATCATGTATGCCTCAAGTGCACAAACTGTGTGGGAATACTTGTAAGAAAGATTTAACAAGATAGATGGCTCAAGAACATTTAATTCGCATAAACAAATAGCCACTCTATTTCAAGGTTCTGTGCCTGTGTCTATATGTTTCTCTAAACTCAAAAAACTTTGGGAAGAATTTGAGGCCTTGGTTCCCTTTCCTGGTTGTGATTGTCCTGAGTCAAGGGAGTTTGTTAGCTTACAAAAATTAAGGTTAAACCAATTTTTGATGGGACTTAGTGAGTCTTACTCTCAAGCAAGAAGCCAAATCTTGATGAAAACGCCTCTACCTACTGTTAATCAAGCATATACGTTGATTGTGAGTGATGAAAGTCAAAGATCCATATTTGTAAATTCTGGCATTTTAGGGGCTAATACAGTTGGAAACCTTGACATTCGAATGTATACTAGAACTGGTGGGGGTGGAATGAATCACATACTCAAAAGGAACTTGAATGTGCATGTTCAATTCTGTAAATACTGCAAAATGAAAGGCCATACCAAAGAAAACTGCTATAAATTGGTGGGATGTCCTCAGGATTTTAGGCAGAAAAGGAAGGGATATAATGCAGCTCACAATGCTAATGTTGCCAATGTCTTAGCTGAAAATAACTGTTCAAACTCTGTTACACCTATGCTCAACTGTGGACAAAATTCAAAAGACAAGTCTGTTAATGAAAGTCAGTATGATCAGCTGGGAAACTACAACCATGGAGTGGAAGCTATTACAAACCATTTGGGAAATTATGCTTTCATGAAGGAGAAATATGATCAGATTATTCAACTGCTTAAAGGGACTTCAACAACTACTGCTAATGTGGACTCAGCTGCAAATACAACAGGTACTGACATAGCTTTTTTGGTTTCAAATGGTTCTCATGAATGGATTATAGATATTGGTGCTACAAATCACATGGTGTCTGATTTTAGCCTTCTCAACAAGTCTACAATAGTACAGACTACTAATCCTAAGAAAGTCCTTATACAAAATGGTGATGTATCTTTAGTTACTCACGCGGGAGCAAGTTCAACTTCTGCTAAGAGTACTGTAACTAATGTATTCCATGTGCCTCAATTTAAGTATAATTTGCTTTCCGTTTCCAAAATGACAAAAGAATTACAATGTGCAGCAACTTTCTTTCCTGATTTTGTGATTTTCAGGATTTCTTCAATGGGAAGGTGAGGAAGATTGGTAAAGAAGAAAGAGGATTATACATTTTGTTGACTCAACTTGCAAGGAACAACAATAGAGTTGTGTGTGCTGTTAAGGAACTAAAAGTAAGTGAGGCAAATAAGATCAATGTAGAGATATGGCATCAAAGATTTAGACATGTCTCTATACTAGTACTTAAGAGAATACTTCTTGTTAGTCTACAAAATATTAAGGACAAAGTAGATAAATGCACCATCTTCCCTTGTGCTAAGCAAACTAGACTTCAATTTCTAACTAGTAGCATAAGAAATATTTCTTATTTTGATATGATTCATGTAGATATATGAGGTCCATACAGAGTAGCTACTTTTGATGGTAACAAGTATTTTCTCACTACAATGGATGATTACAGTAGAATGACTTGGGTTTTCTTGCTTAAGCAAAAATCAGATGTCTTCTTATGTCCGCAGCAATTTCTTCAAATTTATTAAGACTCAATTCAATAAACTATCAAGGTTATCAGAACAGATAATGCCATAGAGTTTGTGAATTATATTTGTGCAAACTTATTTTAAAATTTGGGAATGATACATCAAAGTACATGTGCTTACGTCCCTCAACAAAATGGGGTAGCTGAGAGAAACACACACACATTTTAGAAGTAACAAGAGCTATAAAACTGCAAGCACACATACCTATCAGATTTTGGGGTCATTGCATCTTTGCTGCAATATATTTGAGTAACAGACTACCTAGTTCAGTTATTGAAAACATGTCTCCCTATGAAAGGCTATACAACAGAAAACCTTCACTAAAACACTTAAGAGTGTTAAGGTGTCTTTGCTATGCAAAAATTATACAAGGAGAATATAAGTTGATGTCTAGATCAAAGAAGTCTATTCATATGGGATATTCAGAAGTGCACAAAGGCTACATATTATATGATCTAAACAATAGATCATTTTTTGTCAACAGAGATGTCATGTTCAGAGAAGACATATTCCTATTCAAAAGACAATCTCCATCCTTGACACCTCTATTTGTAGATACTACACCATTTATAGGCTCTTACACAGATGATACTAACATTGTGTTTGAAAATAGTGCAGATCAACAAACTAACAATCATATTAATGTAGATAACACTCAAGCACCAGCAACATCACTAGTTGATAACTGATGGGTTTTCAATGACTTAACCTTATGTTTCTTATGTTTTGATGATCTAACAAACTTGTTGTGAAGAACCAGATAGAGAACCTTGTCCCACAGGATACACATCTCATGTAAACTGTTCAAAGTCTGAAAATCAGCGAATGGATGAACGACCACAGGGAGGAACACAACAGGGACCAGATGCGTTGGTTCCTTAGAGTTCTCCAACAAAAGAACAAGTCAGTGACTGTACGAAATCAATATAAAGAGAAACACAACAGGGACCTGCTCCCTTGGGGTTCTCTGACAGAAGTACAAGTCAAGTACACAATTGGAGCATAGCAGAAAAAAGTGACCATCTGGCAACTGTTACAGAAGAGGAACACAACCAGGACCTGGTCCGTTGGTGTGTCCTGACAGGAAGTACAAAGCCCACTATCCAGCTGAAATGCAACTGCCCAGAAGTGGATGTGCAGACTGTGCAACAGTCACTTCTCTCTGGGAAGAAGTACACCAAGAGTTGACATCACTATCCATTGTGATATCTTTTGTGATAAAACAACCTGGTGCAAGACACACTTCCCTTATGTATTAAATGATATACTCTCAAGAAAAAAAAGCATTGATTTGGCATTGAAATCACTGGTGCATCAAGAACAAGAAGACAACTCCACTAAGGATCAGTTTCTAGCAGAGTCGTATGTTTGTCCATAGTTGAGTTGTAATCTTTTTAATTGCTCTACATTGTAATTCTTAGTTTGCTTTCTTAGAAACATTATTTTAGGAACAAACCAAATTCGCAAACTTTAGAGTTTATGTTGTGACTAGTAGTAGTCATAAGTTAAATCCTCTGTAACTAGGAGAGTTATAGAGTAGGTTGTAGTGGTGCATCACAAGTTAGTTTGAAGTCTTTGCAATCGGAAGTATTGTAAAGTAGCTTGTAATAAGTAGATTACAAGTTAGTGAGTTTAAAGCCGACAAGTGTAGGTCGTGGTTTTTTGATCCCCCTGTGTGAGATTTTTCCACGTAGAAAATCTTTTGCCTTCTTTACATTCAACAGTTACTGCATTCTACATATCGGTCTCATAGGGACCGGGTACTCTATAACTTGGTGGACTCATACAGGTTATCAATTGGTATCAGAGCAGGTATCTCCTATCAGGCTAACACCTAGGAGAAATCCTCAATGGCTGCTCCACCAAGCTTTGAAAAGGGACAATCAGCCTATAGACCTCCCCGGTTCAATGGTCAATACTACGAATGGTGGAAGACTCGGATGCATGACTTCATAATGGCTAAAGATTCAGAACTGTGGGATATCATATTTGATGGTCCACATGTTCCCATGAAGAAGATTAAATAAACAGAGCAAATGGTGCCTAAAGGAAGAAGAGATTACAACGACATTGACAAAAGCTTTAGAAAAGAACTACCGTGCCAAGAAAATCTTGATGTCTGGTATAGGACCTGATGAGTATAACAGAGTCTCAGCTTGTGAAACTGCCAAAGAAATACGGGAGGCGTTGCAAACCGCTCATAAAGGAACTACCCAGGTCAAGCAATCCAAAATTGACATGCTAACCACAGAATATGAGCTCTTCAGGATGAAGGATGATGAATCCATATAAGACATGAATACTAGATTCACCTCCATCAAAATGAGCTTCACTCACTCAGAGATGTCATTCCCAGAAACAAGCTTGTAAGAAAAATTCTCAGTGTTCTACCTGGGTCTTGGGAAAGTAAGGTAAATGCCATCTCGAAAGCTAAAGATCTATAGACTCTAACCATGGATGAGTTGATTGGTAATCTGAAAACGTACGAGATGAAGAGAAAGAAGGACAATGAAAGAAGAGAGCATAAGAAGGAAAATAACCTGTGCTCAAAGCTGAAATGAGTGATTCAAGTGATGAAGATAGTGACATGGCCTATCTCACTAAGAGATTTAAAAAATGGTTCGAAGAAACAGTGGTATACCAAAATGGGGAAGTTCAAGCAAAACAAGGAACAATGATCTCTGTCATGGTTGTGGAAAGTCAAGGCATTTCATCTAAGATTTCCCACTTGCGAAATAGGAGCAGTACAAGCACAATCCTGACAAAGCAGGAAAAAGGAACTTGGTTCCAGAGAAAAGATTCAATCGAAAAAGTGCTGCATACAATATTGTTAAGCAGGCCCTTGCTGCTTGGGGAGACTCTTCAAGTGAATCTGAAAGGGAATCAGATGCAGAAAATAGTTCCCTGTTGGTAGTGGAAACCAAAGCAACAAAGTATGTCTCACTATTCGCGTTGATGGCTCAGTCAGATGATGATGATGAAGAAGATGAAGACAATGTGTAAGCTTCCGGGATGTTCAGAAAAATCTAAAATCATATTCTTCCAAAAAGCTAAGGTCTTTATCAAATGTCTTAATTGATGCCTATTATAGCCTTATAAACGATAAGGAGACCCTTACAATAGAACTAGGAGAGGCAGAGTAATCTAGAGATGATCTAGTGGTATGTGTAGTTGACCGAGATGAGACCATAGCTAATCTTGAAATAGAGAAGGAGGCCTTGAATGAAAGAATAAACAGTGTGGAAAATGAGAGAGACAACCTGATTGTAGTAGTTGTTGATCTAAAAGAAACAATAGAAGGCCTTAACAATGATAAACACACCTTAGAAGAAAAAGTCGCATCTATTGAAGAGGAAAGGGATGACCTGTTAGCAATATGCATTGATCTAGAGGAAACCATTGAGGGATTCAATAGAGAACATATGAATTTAAGTGTTGGGAAAGGGAAGGAAGTAGCCAGTGAGTCGCACATCTTGCTGAAAAATGAGTTAACTGTTGTAAAAACTAGTCTTTGCAGTGAACTCGAGAGAAATCAGCAACTCCAAGCTGAGTTGGAGAAAGTAAAAAATGATCTTGAAAAATCCTTGAAGTGGACCTGGTCCTCAGATGCCGTTACTTCCATGTATCTCAACAATAGTGGGAACAAGTAGGGCATCAGGTTTCAAAAGGAGAAAGCTCCTTACAACCCACACAACAAGTATGTCACTGTACCTGATAACTGGCTATGTACCCACTGTGGAAACAATGGAAATTTTAAAGAAAATTGTCAGGCTAGGGTTCAGTCTGCTTAGAAGAACAAAACGTTCACTGATAGAGCGACTACTAACAAAGGACCAGGTACCACTCACAAAAATTGTATGCTGCCTGCGTGGACTAAGAAATCCCTCATTCATCCTTTTTATAGTAACAAGGGACCCAAACTAGTTTAGGTTCCTAAATCTAACCCTTGATGTGCATGTGCAGGGAACAATGAGAGGAAGCATACTGCGATGGATTATGGACAGTGGATGCCTAAAGCACGCAGCTGAAAAAACATCATGAAATGATTCTCACTGAAAGCCCTGCAGGAAGGGAATGTATCCTTGAGGAAAAAATAAAGGATACATTCTCAGTGAATGAAAAGGCAGAAAGGTTCCTTTGGCACTCGAGCAGGAAGGACGAAACTGGAAAGTGATGCATGGATAGTGTTTATCGCCTATGGAATCACCAATAATTCTGGGCAAAAGGAATGAATAATGCTCTCTACTTTGAGAACAGGTGTAGAACTATGTCCCTCCTAAATCAAAACTCGCCAGAAACCGCCAATTGGAATAAAATGCTTTGCTCCTGACAACAGGAAGGATCATCTTGGGAAGCACAATGAAAATAGGCGAGTGAAGGAAACCTTTTGGGGACAACCCATAAAATAAGGCCAAAAGGCCTCCAACAAAGGAAGCACTAAATGTCAGGAGATGCTCATGGAATATTCCACAAGACGCTCTTCTCTGTCAAGAAAGAAACCATGAGGATTAATATGATGAACCAATCCTGTCTCTGGGAAATGTCTGAGACTTCAGATCACGAGGATGACAAATTCAAGATGAAGGAGACTGGGGAAAGACAACGCAATATCATTTTCATGTCTCATAAAGAACTTGGCACGCTACTTGTTACCACTGAAGCTAAAGGAATAACTAAAAATGCAGCTCATGACACTACACAAGTAGCAAAACACATAGTATGGGAAATCAAGTGAACCTCCATATTTCTCTTTTCAACCAACTTCTATCTCAAATTGGAAAACCAAAGTACACCTGTGATGATTCATGCCTCATCTTCTAGGAGACAAGGAAGCAAAACGAAATGACCTCATCAACAACTGGAGAAAAATTTGAAGGGTGAGATCATCCTTTGAGGATTAGTATGAAGGAGGGATTGATCGATGGAAAGCACACCAAATTCCAGATATCGGCAATAAAGCCGCAAGAAGTGAACATTTCAGAGAAATCAAGGAGATGATGGAGTCACATGAATCTAATAAAGAACCTGATTCTCCTTCTGGCAGCTGCGTAAGACACCTTCAGGTAAAGGTAGCTAAAGTGTTTTCTGACCAAGCTTGACTCACATCAATATCGTTGTAGGTAAACATGCATGACGATCATAGAAGCTAAATGCACAGTTACGAGCTGCAAGAGGGGAGCTGTTAAAACCCTGTTCAAAAGATTGCTCTGGTGTCAGGTTCTTGTATCTTAGGTTAGTAGTAATGTGCTTAATTTGTCATGCCCTCTCTAAACAAAAAAAATGTAAAAATTGTCCTGTAATTTAGCTGCCACATCGTCCAACTCTCCAATGTATGTGCATCATGTCTTGTCGGTCAAATCCTTTCACCTCCTCTGCATGATAACACTTCCCCATAAACCTACCGCCGTCTCTAGGACTATTCAGAACATGTTTCTTTCTTCACTCATCATTAGCCCCTCTTCCAATAAATCTTTTTTTCCCTCCTACGACAAGTCATGAACCTTTTTCTTCATTGTTCAGCTAGGACTCACTCTTCATCTCTCACACTCTCTAAGCTACCTATTTGGAAAGTATCCATCTAATGGCGATCGAACAATCATCTCAGTCTACCACTTCTAGCACCGTCCGTATTTCATCGCCTTCCTTGAAATCAAGTTCAGGTCATCATTGTCTCACGCACTTTACTACTCTATACACTTCCAGTCTCTTCTCTACTCCTACTATCTTTCCATTTCTGCTAAACCCTGCTTACTATTATTTTGAGAACCCTATGTCTAGTCAATCCTATGACTTCTCCAAAGAACATACAAAAGGTCTCACTTCTCTGGTTTCAGAAGCCCATGAGGATGATCCTGACCAGTATATAAACTCCTCCATGTTAGACACAGTGACTCTCAAGGAGTCACCTGAAAAGGAAGCATCTCACAACATCATGGCCGTAGCTGCTGAAAGTCTGACGAATGAAGAAGTTTATTTCTCATCTGAGTATCAAAGAGAAGAGATCTCGCGTCTAGAAAATGCAAGAATTGCAGAACTCCTAGAGTCTCTGACTCCTGAGATGTTCCTAGAAAAGCCTTCTGATGAACCCGTTCCTCCTCCATGAAAACCCACTTCAGTACCCCCATTCGCTCCAAGATCTTAGGGTCTTCCCCAAAATCCTTCACTATCAGATCCCTACAGCAAGATAGCTCGGAGCTTCATTTCAAAAAAGTAAAAGGAGTGTCAAGCCAAGAAAAAAAAAGGAGAATAAATCCAAAGGATTTCATCAAGAGTGGGTCAGTAAGCCAAGTAGACAAAGATACTTCCAAAGAACCCGGTTCCTCAGTACAACAATCTATGACAACTCAACAGTCCATAGAAAAGGGATTCGCTGAAATTGTTGAGAAACAGAAAGGGTCATCTGTGAAATATAGTAGCAAGACTAAACGAAGTAAGACTGAGCTAGTTGTGTCTAAAGACAATACTGTGGGGATAACAAGCTGGAAAGGAAAGTCTAAAGAAGGGTGTAGCAAGCAAAAGGGGGAAACTGTGAAGGAACCTGGTCCATTAAGGCCCATGGCCAATGATGGTGGTCTTTGGCAACAGAGACTAAGAACTCAGAAAGTGGTGTGGGGGCGCACATTTGATCCAACCATTTTAGAAATTGTAGGGATGCATTAAATTTTGGAGATTGTGGAGTTTCAATAATGGGAACACTTGTTTGAAGAAAGAATGCCTCTAGTGTGCGAAGATGCAGTACAAGATTTCTACGTTTCTCTTTTCACTATTGAGGGGGACCACATATGTGCTCTCGTAAATGGAGTTGACATTGTGCTAGATGCGTCAACATTGGGAAAGGTTCTCAGAATCCCATGTGAAGATATGAACTCAGTTAAGGGTGTCTGTGAAGTAAACTTTCGGAGAGCCATTATGAAAGAAAAAGCCATTCAACAGGGGAAACAGGTGCATAAGAAGGTGCTGCTTCCTAAGTACCAGCTTCTCTTTGAGTTGGTCAATAAAGTACTTTTACCCCGCTCGGAGAGGCGTTCCATTGCTATAAGATCGGACATGGTCCTAATGGAAGCACTTGATGAGTAAACTATCATGAATAATCACATACAGAAAGTGGCAAATTTTAAAAGAGAAAATCACGGGTTACCTTATGGCTTTCTCCTAACTCAAGTGTTCAAATTCTATAAGGTTCCCTTAGGAAATCCCAGAGTGAGCACGCACAAACAGTCATTCTCTAAGACCACTCTAGAAGAATGTGAATATATAAAAAGAGTTTGTGGAGCCTCTCGACCATATCTCAGCTGATAAACGCTTAAAATGTAGCTTCTGAGGAATTGAAAAGGCTGAGGGATCGAAATGCCATATTGGAAACTCAACTTAGCCAAAGCTAAGGGACCTGATTTTGTACATGAGGAAGTAGCCCAACTGAGAAAGGAAAATGAGAGACTCCGGGCTCAACTACTTGGAGAACAACTGGCTGCAAATGCTAGACTGGACTTGGTTCTCAAAACTATTGTTGTCTCTTCCTCCAAGCCTCCTTCCCTAAGTGTTCCCTAGGATCCTCTCTAGTGTCTAGCTATTTTTGTTCCAACCTTCTGTGGCTGCTGCTTTACTGGTGTTTAATTGTTTTGTTTTTGTGTGATGGCATGTTGAAAGTAACCATTACTGCTCCTGACTTGGTCAGTCTAATGTAAATATTAATGAAACAACTCCTCTTTCCTTGCATGTACAACACTATGTTCCCCTGCCTTCTCTTTTCTGTCATGTTGTGTGCACATATGTGGCATGAGCTAGCTGTGTCAGACTTCTTCATACTTATTACATATGTGTGCTCTTCGTCATACTTGTTATTCTTTATCATGATTCCAAAAGAGGGAAAAATATATGGGATGGGTTTGAGAAGATTAAGGGGGAACATGGTGTTGAGAAGATTAAGGGGGAACTATGCTTGTGATGATCAAATGAGGGAGATCTAAGAATAAGGGGGAACTGCTTATTTCTCATCTGGTTAACTGTTAACTCTGATCTAAACAAATGCTTTCCATGCCTAAGTTTGTCATCATCAAAAGGGGGAAATTGATGGGTTTTCAATGACTTAACCTTATGCTTCTTATGTTTTGATGATCTAACAAACTTGTTGTGAAGAACCATATAGAGAACCTTGTCCCACATGATACACATGAACTGTTCAAAGTCTGAAAATCAGCAAATGGATGAACGACCACATGGAGGAACTCAACAGGACCCGATGCGTTGGTTCCTTAGAGTTCTCCAACAAAAGAACAAGTCAGTGACTGTACGAAATCAATATAAAGAGAAACACAACAGGGACCTGCTCCCTTGGGGTTCTCTAACAAAAGTACAGGTCAAGTACACAGGTGGAACGTATCAGAGGAAAGTGACCATCTGGCAGTTGTTATAGAAGAGGAACACAACCAGGACCTGGTCCGTTGGTGTGTCCTGACAGGAAGTACAAAGCCCACTATCCAGTTGGAACGCAACTGCCCAGAAGTGGATGTGCAGACTGTGCAACAGTCATTTCTCTATGGGAAGAAGTATACCAAGAGTTGACATTACTATCTATTGTGATATCTTTTGTGATAAAACAACATGGTGCAAGATACACTTCCCTTATGTATTCAGTGATATTCTCTCAAGCAAAAGAAGCATTGATCTGGCATTGAACTCACTGGTACGTCAAGAACAAGAAGACAACTTCTCTAAGGATAAGTTTCTAGCAGAGTCGTATGTTTGTCCATAATTGAGTTGTAATCTTGTTAATTGCACTACATTGTAATTCCTAGTTTGCTTTCTTAGAAGCACTGATTTAGGAACAAACCAAATTCGTAAACTTTAGAGTTTATGTTGTGACTAGTAGTATTCATAAGTTAAATCCTCTGTAACTAGGAGAATTATAGAGTGGCTTGTGATGGTGCATCACAAGTTAGTTTAAAGTCTTTGCAATCGGAAGTATTTTAAAGTTTCTTGTAATAGGTAGATTACAAGTTAGTGAGTTTAAAGCCTACAGGTGTAGGTCGTGGTTTTTTGATCCCCTTGTGTGGGATTTTTCCACGTAGAAAATCTTTTGCCTTCTTTACATTCAGCAGTTACTGCATTCTACGTATCAGTCTCTAGAGGACCAGGTACTCTATAGCTTGGTGGACTCATACAGGTTATCAATAACACAGAAGAACATCATGACAGTCAACAAGACAATATCTTTATTGATCATCAGATGCCTAGTGAAGAAGAAATTCAAATGCATCAGAATACTCAAAATGTATCAACTAGTACACTGACTAGAGGTCTATCCAATACAAAACAACTACCAGTGGGAAAGTCTAACAGAGATAAATAACCACTAGCCCAGATGAAAGATTTTGTATCATTCAATATTCATCAAGAAGTACTCTATCCTTTGAACAAATACATAGCATATGATCACTTATCTCCAAAATACAAAGCCTTTACTTGTCACGACCCCAACCCGGTCATGATGGCGCCCAGCACACTACTAGGCAAGCCCAACCATTTATAACAATGACCCCATTAATTAAACAGATAAAGATAAATGCCATTTAAGTCAAGGCCTAAAATACTGATAATAATGCGGAAAAAAAAATCTAACAAATACCAATACAGCCCAACATGGACCCGGTGTCACGAACATGAGGCTCTAAAATACAGAGTAACATCCTACTACAAAGTCTACCTAAAAGCTGATAATGCGAAAATAAAAGGATAGGGATAGAAGGGAGAATCAACGGCTGCGAACGCCCTGTAGCTACCTCAAATACTCCCGGAATAAGAACTCTGGAAAGCTGGTCAAAGCTCACTCAGCCTGTGAATGCCCTGGATCTGCACACAAGGTGCAGGGAGTAAAGTGAGTACTCCGACCCAGTAAGTAATAAACATAACTACAGTATGAAAGTAAGAAAATGCACAAAGTAATCTATATCTGGCAGTTTAGATCAACATCAGTGAAACGGTAACCAACAAGTAATACAGTCAAGGAATAATGCATGAAAAGATACAACACATATAACGGTACACTCTAGTACCCGCTGCGGCGTGCAACTCGCTCCACTTATTTAATGTCGACGACGCTCACTGGGGGTGTGTACAGACTCCGGAGGGGCTCCTACAGCCCAAGCGCAATATCAGCCATATCATGGCATCAAACAGGCTCTCGGCCTCAATATCAATATATATATATATATCATCGCTGCGGCGTGCAGCCGATCCATATCAAAGGGAAACATCCTCACTATCGGGTCCTCGACCCATCTCAGTCAAATAAGTTCACAGCCAATCGGGTATGACATACTATAGGGATCTCAGCCCTCATATCCTTTTCCATTTAATATTCATGTATAAAAACAGTTATTATATTGTTTTTAACAGTTGAAAGTATGACCGAGAGTATATGTTATGCACACAAGTGAGGAAAAATACATAAGGATCCCCTAAGGATTCTACAGGTCGGCACAAGGCCCCAAACACGGCAATAAGCCCAATTCACAGTGATAAAGTATGCATCTCAATCGCCAATATAATAGAAATTAACACTCAGGATGGACCAAGTCTCAATCCCCAACAGTAAACGACCCCGCACTCATCGTGGAATGTGTGTCACGCCTCAATATAGCGTTACGATGTGAAAGTCCGGGGTTTCAAACAATCAGAGCAGCATTTACATCTATTACTCACCTCTAGCCGGCCAAAGACTAGCTCGCAATTCCCTTTCCTCTCAAATCGACCTCCTCGCGCGTCGAATATGGCCAAAACCACAACAAATACATTACAATAGGCTAAGGGAAAATAACCCTATAGAAAAGACTCGAAAAATACCGAGAATCACAAAATTTGCAAAACCCGAGCCCCGGGCCCACTTCTCGAAAGTCAGAAAATTTTACACCAAAATGTTCCTTATCTCGCCACGAGTTTATACATGTAACATTTACCAAAATCGGAGTCCAAATGCTCCCTCAAATCCCAATTTCTCATTCAAAAAGCCAAGCCCTAGTTCTTTCCTTTTTAATCAAATTCCATGAATTTAGGTGTTGAAATCACAATTAGATGATGTTTGTAGGCCATAGGACTTACCTCCAATTGATTCCCAGTCAAAACCCTCTTAAAATATCGTCAAAAGCTCCCAAAGTCGCTTAACAATGGTGGAAAATAAAGTTGGCTCGCGGATGAAATATTATTAAAACCCTTCTGCCCAGCTGACGAATCCTTCTTCGCGAACGCGATGGCCCTCTCGCGTTCGCGATGGACAAA
This sequence comes from Nicotiana glauca, assembly GCA_026770625.1. Taxonomy (NCBI): domain Eukaryota; kingdom Viridiplantae; phylum Streptophyta; class Magnoliopsida; order Solanales; family Solanaceae; genus Nicotiana; species Nicotiana glauca. The sequence continues at coordinate 31,068 of MU699747.1, read as the reverse complement.
AATCCACTGGGCCACTTTTACTCTACGCGAACGAGGAGCCCGTTCCGCGAACGCGATGCTCTGCTTGGCCCAACTACGCGAACGCGTACCCCTGGTCGCGAACGCGAAGAGCAATGACCAGGGCCCCCCAAACTCCCTCTACGCGAACGCGGGATCCCAACCGCAAACGCGAAGACCAACGGCCTCAGACCTACGCGAACGCGGCCTATGCCTTGCGAACGCGAAGGCCAAAATTGGCCTGCAACTGCTGTGAAAAATCTGCAACTCCTCAACTCCTCGAAACTCCCCGTTAGCTATCCGAATTCACCCCTAGGCCCCCAGGACCTCAACCAAACGTACAGATATGATCTATTACCTTATTCAAACTTGCTTGAACCATCAAAACATTACCGCTAACATAAAAATCATCAAATTTCACCAAATCAAAGCCTAAGTTTATCAAATTCTTCCGAAACTCACATTCGATCAAATACCCGACCTAACCACCTCCGATTCAACTGAAATTTTGCACACATATCACAAATCATCTAACGAAGCTACTCGAAATTTCGTTTCGACCCTCAGATCAAAATCTCACCTATCAACCGGATATCGCCAAAATGCTAACTTCGCCAATTCAAGCCTAATTCTACACCGAACCTCCAAAATTACTTCCGATTGCGCTCCTAAGCCTCAAATCATCCCCCGAAGCTAACCGAATCGTCGGAAATCACATCCGAGCCCTCTAACTCATAAGTCAACTTTTGGTTGACTTTTTCCAAACCAACCTTCCCTTAAAGAGACTAATTGCCCCCTTTCCTATCAAATCCAATCCGAATCAACTCAAACTCATCCAACACACATAATAAATCATGAAGAAGCAATAAATTGGGAAAACGGGATGGAAACATATAAGACGACGGGTCGAGTCGTCATATCCTCCCCAATTAAAACAAATGCTCGTCCTCGAGCAGGTCAAGAAACATACCTGAAGTCTCAAATAGGTGAGGGTATCTGATCCGCATCTCATGCTCGGTCTCCCAAGTAGCCGCCTCCACGGGCCGACCTCTCCACTGTACCTTCATCGAAGCTATATCCTTCAATCTCAATTTTCGAACCTGACGACCCAAAATAGCCACTGGCTCTACATCATATGTCAAATCCTCATCCAACTGAACTGTGCTGAAGTCCAAGACATGAGACGGGTCCTCAACATACTTTCGAAGCATGGAAACATGGAATACCGGATGAACGCCCGACAAGCTGGGTGGCAAAGCAAGCATATAGGTCACCTCCCCAATCCTCCTAAGCACCTCAAAAGGTCCGATTAATCGTGGACTCAGTTTCCCTTTCTTTCCAAACCTCATCACACCCTTCATGGGTGAAACCTTCAGCAAGACCTTCACACCCACCGAGTAAGATACATCTCTAACCTTTCGGTCCGTATAACTCTTATGATGCGACTGAGCTGTGCGAAGTCTCTCCTTAATCACCTTCACTCTTTCTAAGGCATCCTGGACCAAATCTATCCCCAGCAACCTAGCCTCGCCGGGCTCAAACCAACCGACCGGAGATCTATATCGTCTCCCATATAAGGCCTCATACGGCGCCATCTGAATGCTAGACTGATAGCTGTTGTTGTAGGCAAACTCTGCAAGAGGTAGAAACTCATCCCAAGAACCTCCGAAATCAATCACATAGGCACGCAACATGTCCTCTAATATCTGAATGGTACGTTTGGACTGTCCGTCCATCTGAGGATGAAACGCTGTGCTCAGCTCTACCTGCGTACCCAACTCTCGCTGAAAAGTCCTCCAGAACTGGGAAGTAAACTGAGTGCCTCTATCTGAGATAATAGTAACCGGAACCCCATGCAATCGGACAATCTCACGAATAAAGATCCCTGCCAGCCGCTCCGAAGAATATGTAGTACACAGTGGAATGAAATGTGCGGACTTGGTCAGCCGATCCACAACCACCCAAATCGAGTCAAACTTCTTCAAAGTTCGAGGAAGACCACTCACGAAATCCATAGTAACTCTCTCCCATTTCCACTCAGGAATAACCATATGCTGAAGCAAACTGCCCGGTCTCTGATGCTCATATTTTACCTGCTGACAATTGAGACACCGAGCCACAAATCCCACAATGTTCTTCTTCATTCTCCTCCACCAGTAGTGCTGTCTCAAGTCCTGATACATCTTCGCGGCACCTGGATGGATGGAATACCACGAACTCTGGGCCTCCTCAAGAATCAAATCTCTAAGCCCATCCACATTGGGCACACAAATCCGGCCCTGCATCCTCAACGCACCATCATCACCTATAGTCATATCTCTAGCATCTCCGTGCTGAACTCTGTCCCTGAGGACAAGCAAATGCGGATCATCATACTGGCTCTCTCTGATGCGATCATATAAGGAAGACCGAGAAACCACGCAAACCAATACCCGAATGGGCTCTGAAATGTCTAGTCTCACCAATCGATTGGCCAAAGCCTGAACATCAACTTCAAAGGGCCTCTCCCCAACTGGGATATACGCCAAACTCCCCATACTAACTGCCTTTCGGCTCAAAGCATCGGCCACTACATTGGCCTTTCTCGGATGATACAAAATGGTAATATCATAGTCCTTAAGCAACTCAAGCCACCTCCGCTGCCTCAAATTAAGATCCTTTTGTTTGAATAAATGCTGAAGACTGTGATGATCAGTGAATACCTCACAAGATACTCCATATAGATAGTGCCTCCAAATCTTCAAGGCATGAACTATAGCAGCCAATTCTAAGTCATGAACATGGTAGTTTTTCTCATGGGACTTCAACTGACGAGAAGCATAAGCAATCACTCTACCCTCCTGCATCAATACACAGCCAATCCCGACTCTCGAAGCATCACAATAAACGGTGTAAGAATCTGAAGCTGATGGCAAGACCAATACTAGAGCTGTGGTCAAAGCTGTCTTGAGCTTCTGAAAGCTCTCATCGCACTCATCCGACCATACAAACGGAGCACTGTTCTGCGTCAACTTGGTCAAGGATGAGGCAATAGATGAGAAACCCTGGACGAACCAGCGATAATAACCCGCCAAACCGAGGAAGCTACAAATCTCTGTGGCCGAGGACGGTCTAGGCCAACTCTGAACCGTCTCAATCTTCTTTGGATCGACCTGAATACCATCACCGGACACCACGTGTCCCAAGAAGGCCATGGAACTAAGCCAAAACTCACACTTGGAGAACTTGGCATACAACTGCTCCTCCCTCAATCTCTGTAATACAACTCGCAAATGCTCCGCGTGCTCCTCCTGACTACGCGAGTATACCAAAATATCATCAATAATACAATAACAAAAGAATCCAGATACGATCGAAATACACTGTTCATCAGATGCATGAACGCTGCCGGGGCATTGGTCAACCCGAAAGACATAACCAGAAACTCATAATGACCATATCTAGTCCTGAAGGCCATCTTAAGAATGTCTGAATCCTTGATCTTCAACTGGTGATAGCCCGAACGGAGATCAATCTTAGAAAACACCCTCGCTCCCTGAAGCTGGTCGGAATGGAAATGGGCTTGGTGCCCGGCACCAGGTCAATACCAAAATCAATGTCCCTATCCAGGGGCATACCCGACAGGTCTGCAGGAAATACATAAGGGAAATCCCTCACAACGGGAACAAAATCTATACTGGGAGCCTCAGCTCCAACATCACGCACGAAGGCCAAATATGATAAACAACCCTTCCCAACCATATGATGGGCTTTCAAGAAAGATATAACCCTACTAGGGACATAGTTAGTCATACCACACCACTCGATCCTCAGAACACCCGGCATAGCCAAAGTGACTGTCTTTGCATGACAGTCTAGAATATCATGACACGGAGATAACCAGTCCATGCCCAGAATAACATCAAAGTCTACCATGCTCAAAAGCAATAAATCAACTCGGGTCTCCAGACCCCCAATAGTAACAAGACAGGACCGATACACATGGTCCATAACAATAGTATCACCCACCGGGGTAGATACGTGCACAAGTAAAGCAAGACACCCCCGTGTTGTACCCAAATGATGAGCAAAATATGATGACACATAAGAATAGGTAGAACCGGGATCAAATAATATAGAGGCATCTCTGTTGCAGACTGAAATAATACATGTGATAACATCATCTGATGCAAGGGCATCTGTCCTGCCTGGAATAGCATAAAATCTAGCCTAGCCGCCGCCGCCTGATCGGCCTCCGCCCCTAGGGCGACCCCTGGCTACCTGGCCTCCGCCCATCTCTAACTGGGCTGGTGCTGAAGAAACCAGAGCAGAAGACGAGGGATGATCCCTCTGTTGAGACTGACTACCACGATGTCGAGGAAACTGCCTCCTCATATGGCCAAAATCGCCACACTCGAAGCAAATACCAGATGCTGGAGAAGGGGACTGAAGGGAACCCCTCGCACCAGAATGACCAGCTGATGCGCTCTGCACAGAAGAACCCTGAGCTAAAGGGGCATATGATGAGCTCTGAGCTGGGAGGGCACTAAGTGAAGACTGGCCCTGCTGGAACCCCTGATGACCACGGCCTGAAGATGCCCCATGATACTCGGGACGAGCCGACTGATGAGGCCTGAAAGAACGACATCTGCTCTGCTGAACCTGGCCCCTAGACGGAGCACCACTGAAGCTACCCGATCCACGAGGCCTCTTGGCCTCCCTCTCCTCTCTCTCCTGACGGTGAGCCGTCTCAATATCACGAGCAATATCCACTCCATCCTCAAAGGTATGACTCAGAATCCTCTCTCGGGTCATCAAAATACGGACGAGATAAATAAGTCCGTCCACAAACCTCCTAATCCTCTCCCGATCAGTCGGGACAATCCATGGAGCATAACGAGCCAACTCCGAAAATCTCACCTCATAATGTGACACAGTCATATCTCCCTACGAAGCCACTCAAACTGTCTCCGCAGCTCCTCCCTCTGAGACTGCGGTACCCACTTCTCCAGGAAGAGAGTGGAGAACTCCTGCCATGACAAAGGCGCTGAACCCACCAGCCTACGCCGCTCATATGCCTCCCACCAAGTGAAGGCTGCTCCAGAAAACTGAAAAGTAGTAAATGATACCCCGCTCGACTCCAAGATCCCTGCTGTCCGAACATACGTTGACACTTGTCGAGAAAACCCTGGGCATCCTCGCCCGGAACACCACTGAAAGTAGGAGGTGAGAGCCTACTGAAACTCTCAAGACGTCGCTGCTCATCGTCTGGCATAGCTGGAACCACATCATCCTGAACCGGTGCAACTGGCTGAACTGGGGCAACCTACTGAACTGGTGGTGCCTCTGGTGTCTTCAAACCCTGCACTACCTGCTCAGGCGTGCGAGCAGCGGGGGTCTGATTACCTCTCCCGGCCTGCGAAGTAGATGTTGCAGTAGTGGCTGAGACTGCCTGAGCCAAGCCAGTGCAAACTGATAGAATGTGAGCTAGGGCCTCCTGAAGACCCGGAATCACAACAGGCACAACTGGTGCCTGAACAGGTGCTGCTGGAGCCTCTATAGCTGGAGCTTGATCCTGAGCCGGGGCAACTGGTGGGTCAACAGGTACTGCCCCCCTTGGCTCAGCCTCGACTACGACCTTGACCACGACTGCATCCACGGCCTCTGGTGGCCTCAGTAGGTGGTACAGGTGGTCATCCGCCACGCCCGATAGCACGGGTTCTCGCCATCTGCGAGAGAATATGATAACATAATTTAGTTCTCGGATCAACAAAGTCACACGATAAGAATTCCAAGAATATGAAGTTTCCTAAAGGTTCTGCAGCCTCCCGAGGATAAGTATAGACGTCTCCGTACCAATCTGCGAGACTCTACTAAACCAGCTCATGACTTGCGAGACCAAGTAACCCAGGCTCTGATACCAACTTGTCACGACCCCAACCCGGTCATGATGGCGCCCATCACACTACTAGGCAGGCCCGACCATTTATAATAATGACCCTATTAATTAAACAGATGAAGATAAATGCTATTTAAGTCAAGGCCTAAAATACTGATTATAATGCGGAAAAAAAATCTAACAAATACCAATACAGACCAACATGGACTCGGTGTCACGTACATGAGCCTCTAAAATACAGAGTAACATCCTACTACAAAGTCTGCCTAAAAAATGATAATGCAAAAATAAAAGGATAGGGATAGAAGGGAGAATCAACAGCTGCGAACGCCCTGCAGCTACCTCAAATACTCCCGGAATAAGAACTCTGGAAAGCTGGTCAAAGCTCACTCAGCCTGTGAATGCCCTAGATCTGCACACAAGGTGCAGGGAGTAAAGTGAGTACTCCGACCCAGTGAGTAATAAACATAACTACAGTCTGAAAGTAAGAAAACGCAGAAAATGCACAAAGTAATCTATATCTAGCAGTTTAGATCAA
>MU699745.1:2358-30404 GCA_026770625.1 Nicotiana glauca | reverse complement strand
TTTTTTTGTGATTTTTGATTAATAGCACAATTAACTCAATGTAATTAATTCCTAAATGCAAATTAAACCTAAGGTGGCATGAAATTAAAATGTGACACTTTTTTTTTAAATGGTTTTTCTATGTTTTTTTTAAAAAATATTAAAAATGCATGAAATGAAACTAAATAAAGAAAACACCTAAAAATCAATTAAAATTATTTTGGTCTATTTTTTAGGAGTTATTTTCATGTAGGGCAAAAATCACGTGCTCACACTAGTATTTATTACATTGATTATCCATTACGTGGTTGATATGTAACAATTGTAATAATAATAGTCAATCGTGCATAATTAGGGATTCAACTGATTTCTTTCCATGTTTGTGGCTATTAATGATCATTCCATTCTTATGGCTTCCAATATCCTTATTCTTAGCCCCGTGCCTATTTTCTCTTATGCAGCTAACATGTACGGTATCTTCTAGTCGATCCCGTAGGTATTGCTCATATCTTCTTCGCACATCATTTTTCTTTATTGCTTCATTTCCCATGACACCTGTCATCATAATGTTGGTCCACGTGGTGAGTTTATTTTTCACCAATACAGATAGTCCCCCACTTCCTGAATATTCTCAATTGAATATTGGGGAAGTGGAGAGTTTATTTGTGACGGGATTATTTTTCTTCCTCTTCACGAGATCATTATGATCTGCATCAGAAGTGAAGAGACCTATGTCTCTTACATTTAATGCTCGAGACAAGTGTCTTATTATGATTAGCTCTGCGATATGCTGCAGTTGGCTATGTAAGATCGATATGACGGTTCCATGATAACAGTTCTGTAACGACCTGGCCGGTCATTTTTGGAATTTACTTCTTGATTCCCCATTAACTGCTTTCCCTAAGTTCATTTTTGCTATTTTGGTTTGCCGGGACGTTCGGTGTTAGGATTCGGAGTGTTTTGGGACACTTAGTCCCTAAATGAGAGCTTAAATGTTGAAAAATGGTCCGTAATTGGAACAATGTGAAGACGACCTCAGAATGGAAATCCGATGGTTCTGTTAGCTCCGTTAGGTGATTTCGGGGCTGGGAGCGTGTTCGGAATGTATTTTGGAAGCTCGTAGCTCATTTATGCTTGAAATGCCGAAGTTTGTAATTTTGAAGTTTCCGGTCTGATAGTGCATTTTTGATCCGAGGGTCGGAATGGAATTTCGGAAGTTGCAGTAGCTCCGTCATGTCATTTGGGATATGTACGCAAAATTTCAGGTCATTCGGACGGGTTTTGGTTAGGCTTTTGATCGAAAGCGTATTTGGAAGAAATTTGAGGTTCTTAGGCTTAAATCATTGATTAAATCGGGTTTCCGTTGTTGTTTTAGGTGTGTTCAAGATTGGTACAAATTTGAATAAGGTATTAGGTGGTATTGATGTTTTTGGTCGAGGTCTCGGGGGCCTCGGGAGGTTAACGGAAAAGTTTGGAAGTTGAGAAATAGCAGCTCTGCTGCTTCTGGTACCTTTTCGCTTCTGCGTCTTGGGAACCGCAAAAGTGGAGCCGCAGAAGAGGCCTTTGTCATCGTAGAAGCGAGATTGGATTCCCCATCAGGTACCGCAGAAGCGGTCAATATTCTGCATAAGCGATACCGCAGGAGCGGTTGTGTATCCACAGAAGCAAAATTTGGTCCCTTAAGTGAGAACCGCAGATGCGGTCCCTTGTCCGCAAAAGAGGAAATGACTGTGCAAAAATAGAAATTCGAGGGTTTTGATTTCATAAGTTAGAAAACTCAATTTGAGCTCGGGTAAAGGCGATTTTTCAGAGAGTTTTTGAAGAAAAAATTAGTGGATAACGTTTCTTTAACCCCTTCTAGTTATATTTCATCATTTTGTAGATAAACCCATCATTAAAAATTCAAATTTGGGGTTAAAACTTGAAGAATTTGGTTAAAACTTCTTAGACCAAACTATTGAGTTTTGAGTGAGCAATTGACCTCCGATTTGGGAGATTTCTATATGGTTGGACTCGTGAGAATACGAGCGTTCTGAAAATATAAAAATTATTCGATTCCGAGGCGTTAGTCAGAAGGGCATTTTGGTCATTTTACCTATTTATGTAATTGAATTGAATAGATTTGGGCAATTTGGAGTCGGATACTCGTGGCAAGGGCGTGGTTCCTAGTGATATTGAGCCGGTTCGAGGTAAGTGGCTTGTCTAACCTTGTGTGGGGGACCTTTTCCCCTTAGGAAATAATCTTTGAATATTTGAATGCCTCGTACGTGAGGTGACAAGCGCGTACTTGAGCTAATTGTTGTAAAACCGTTTCTACTTGAAGTATTTAAATTGAGATTTCCTGTTTACTTGTTCATTTTAAACTGTAAGTTTAAACCTGTGCTAGCTTAGAGAAGCATGTTTAGCTGACTTACTTGCTTAATTGTTTAACTGTACTATTTGTATTCTGTGAAGCATGCAGGCTAGAAATTTCTATTACTTGTACTAATTTTAGCATTTTTTCTAAGATTTTGAGTTGTTGTTGTTGTGTGTTTAATTTGGGACTATGGGACGACTTTCCGGGAGACCCCCCTGTACTTGATATATTCTGGATTGAGAGTGCGGGATACCAAGAGATACCCGACATATGTATTTCTATATATTGGGATGCCAAGAGATCCCCGGCTTACTTATTGAGGATACCAAGAGATCCCAGTGTATATGATTAGGATACCAAGAGATCCTCGGGATACCAAGAGATCCTTATTGTTTATGATGAGGATACCAAGAGATCCTCGGGATACCAAGAGATCCCTGGTGCATATGATGAGGATACCAAGAGATCCTCGGGATACCAAGAGATCCCTGGTGCATATGATGAGGATACCAAGAGATCCTCGGGATACGAAGAGATCCCCGGCTATTATTCCTTGTTGAGAGCAGTATTCCTTGTATTGTTACCTTTGCTTTCTATTACTGTTATTCCTTATTTATCTGGTTTAGATTCTCGCTGTAGACTTTATTTAAACTGTTTCTGTTATCTTATTATTTATTATGTTTTATCTCAGTAGGGCCCTGACCTTCCTCGTCACTACCCAACCGAGGTTAGGCTTGGCACTTACTGAGTACCGATGTGGTGTACTCATGCCCTTCTGCGCATGTTTTTCATGTACAGATTATCCAGGTACCTCTACTCAGGTGCACTATCCTTGAGGCGAGGAGTTATACGGGGACTTTGAGGTATATCTGCCTCGTCCGCAGGCCAGGAGTCTCTATTCTGTTCCAGCTTTAGTATCTAGTTTATTCTGTCTCTCAGTTGTTTAGATATTCTGGAGTTAGAGCAGTGTTTTACATTTCTATTAGCCTGTTGTTCCCGTTAATTTCCGGGTTTTGGGATTGAGTTGTAGACTTCCGTATTTTTTTTGAATTGTATAGGCTGAGCGGCCTTATATGCAGTCATTATTTTACATATTTTCAGTTTTAATTAATTATTCCGCAAGTTATATTAAATTTCCGCATTGTTAGGCTTACCTAGTTGTAGGAACTAGATACCATCACGGCATGTTCATGGAGGGTGAACTGGGGTCGTGACAAGTTGGTATCAGAGCTCTAGGTTCATAGGAGTCACGAAGCACAGGCCAGTTTATTAGAGTCTCACTGATCGGTACGGAGATGTCTGTATTTATCTATGAGAGACTATGTAACTATTTAGTAAAAATCTTCATTTCATTTGAATTCCTTGTCGTGCGATATTTTTTACATCAATTCTAAACTTCTGTCTTCTATTCTCTCACAGATGGTGAGGACACGTGCTACATGAAATGACCAGACACTCGTGCCCCCTGCTGCAGCCATCAGAGACCGGGGTCGGGGTAGAGGTCGAGGACACGCACGCGGCGTAGCCAGAGCACCTGCGCGTGCTGCCGTCGAGGTACCACTAGCAGATCTAGCCAGAGCCCAGGCACCTTGCATACCAACTACTTTGCTCCAGGAGACTTTAGCTCAGTTCATGAGTATGTACACCACTTTGGCTCAGGCAGGGTTGCTTCCCCTTGCTGCAGCCACGTACCAGGTCGGGGGAGGAGCATAGACTCCCGCCGTCCGCACTCCTAAGCAGCGAGTGCAGGTTGAGCAGGCTCTGGAGATTATTCCTGCAACGCCTGCAGCACCAGTTCAGCCCGAGGATGGGTCAGCTGCTTCAGAGGACGAGCAGTGTAGACTTGAGAGGTTCAAGAAATATGATCCTCCAGTGGACTAGCATCAGATGATACCTTGGGGTTTTTGGAGGAGTGTCATCGTATTCTTCGCACTATGGGCATAGTGGAGTCCAACGAGGTTTCTTTCACTGCTTTTCAGCTTCGGGGAGTCGCCTACGATTGGTGGCATACTTATGAGCTAGACAGTCCGGTCGAGGCTGCTTCACTGACTTGGACCCAGTTCTCAAACATGTTTATGAGAGAGTTTGTTCCCCAGAGTCTTAGGGATGCATGGCTAACAATAAGGTTATATTTCCTTATCCCTTTAATAGTTAATATAGGCACAACAGATTAAGTTGGCATCTTGACTTCCAACTCAAACAATTGAAAGTATAATTATGATATTGATTTGTAAATATGATATGAATAGAAAACTCAAATATAAATTTGTTCCCTTTACCTAGTTCTACAAAACATTCTAATAGATTGTTCGATGGTAGTTATAAGAACACCTTAAAAAGGATTTTGCCGACAAAAATTTAGATGGAGGGTTAATGTAATACCCGAAAGAAGTAAAAGAGTTTTTCTCCAGTCTTCAAGAACAATGTTGGTATGGTTCCAAGAAACTGTATCAGCTGCTCCCCAAGCTTAGCACTTGTGTGTCCTTCACTAGTACGAATTCGATCTCTTAATTCTCAAATTGCTCCTGTTAAGTTTTTTTCTCTCTCTTTCTAATTCAACAATTCAATTGCTAGTGTATTAGGACTCTTTCCTTAAGACTTTGTTGCGGCAGAAGCTTTTGCTTCGTAACCACTCCCTTAATCCCTATTCTTTTTGTATATATATATTTTTGTTATTTTGGCTAAATGACTATTATTTCCTTCTTTAAATTATGAGGTATTACATTTTTCCCACCTTATGAAATTCAGTCCTCGAATTTAACTCATGTCCGTACCTGTAGACTGAAATAAATGATGATACTTGACTCGCATAACATCTTCTATTTCCCATGTAGCTTCTTTAACAGTATAATTTCTCCATAAGACTTTAACGAGCACAATTTCTTTTGACCGTAGCTTTCTTACTTTCCTATCAACAATAGCCATCGACTCCTCCTCGTAGGACAACTTCTCATTGAGCGGTATAGTTGGTGTGTCAAGCACCTGGGATGAGTCTGATATACATTTTCATAGCATTGAGACATGAAATACTGGATGAATAAAGGACAACTTAGGAGGAAGTGCCAAACGATAAGCCACCGCTCCCACTCAGTCTAATATCTCATACGGTCCTATAAACCTGGGGCTCAACTTGCCTCTTTTCCCAAACCGCATTAACACCTTTCATAGGGGAGACTCGTAGGAACACTTTGTCCCCAATTGCAAACACTAAATCTCTTCTTCTCTTATCAACATAAGACTTTTGTCTACTTTGAGCTGCAAGCAATCTTTGTCTGATCAACTGGACCTTGTCCATAGCTTATTGTACTAGGTCGGGTCCCAATAAGCTAGTCTCACCAGCTTCAAACTATCCGATAGGAGAATGACATCTTCTACCATACAATGCTTCGTACGGCGCCATTTGAATACTGGACTGGAAGCTATTGTTGTAAGCAAATTCAGCTAAAGGTAGATAAGCATCCCAACTACCTCCAAACTCTAGAATGCAAGCTCTTAACATATCCTCCAAGATCTGTATAGTACGTTCAGACTGCTCGTCTGTCTATGGATGAAATGCAATACTAAGATCTACGCGTGTACCCAATGCTTCTTGAAAAGATTTCCAAAAGCGTGAGGTAAATTGTGATCCTCTATCAGAGATGATGGATATTGGAACTCCATGAAGCCGGACAATTTCGTTCATAAATATATGTGCATACCTGACTCCACCATATGTAGTCTTCACCAGCAAAGAGTATGCTGATTTCGTCAGTCGATCCACAATCACCCATACCGAGTCATAACCTCTAAGGGTTCGTGGTAGCCCGGTGATAAAATTCATAGTAATTCTTTCCCATTTCCACTCTAGAATCTCAATTTGTTGTAGTAGTCCTAGGGGTCGCTGATGCTCAGCCTTGACCTACTGACAAGTTAAACAACTAGAAACAAATTTAGCAACATCTTTCTTCATACCTTCCCACCAATAAAATTTCTTCAGGTCATGGTACATTTTTGTGAATCTAAGATGTATAGTGTATTTAGTGTTGTGGGCTTCTTTAAGAATAGCATGTCTTAAACCATCTACATCTGCTACACATAGCCTGTCACCCATTCGAAGAACACCATCACTTTCAATAATCATATCCTTTCTTTTACCAGCTAAGGCCTCATCTCTATATTTGCATAATCATTTATCCTCATATTGAGTGGCCTTAATGCACTCAACTAATGAAGACTTAGCCTGAGCACAAGCCAACAATGCCTCTGAATTTTCGACACTAAATCTGATACCTGTATCTTCTAGTCTTTGAATATCTCTGGCCAAAAGTCTCTTCGCAGGGGTTATATGTGCCAAACTCCCCATAGATTTTCTACTCAATGCATCAGCCACCACATTGGCTTTTCCAGGATGATACAAAATAGAACAATCATAGTCTTTGAGTAGTTCCATCCAACAACGTTGCCGAAGATTTAGATCTCTCTGCAGACTTTTATGGTCAGTATAAATCTCACAAGTTTCGCTGTATAGATAATGTCTCCAAATTTTTAGAGCAAATACCACTGCAACCATCTCCAAATCATGTGTAGGATAGTTTTGCTCGTGCTTTTTCAATTGTCTCGAAGCATAAGCTATAACACAACCATTTTGCATGAGAACACATCCTAATCCCACCCTCGAGGCATCACAGAATACTGTAAATCCTCCAGAACCCGATAGTAAGGCTAATATTGGTGCAATTATCAAACATGTTTTGAGCTTCTGAAAGCTTTGCTCACATTCCTCTGTCCACTAAAACTTTGCATTTTTTTGTGTTAACTTGGACAGTGGCGCTACTATTCTGGAGAAATCTTGCACAAAATGCCTGTAATAGCCTGCTAAGCCTAAAAAGCTGTGAATATTTGTAGTAGAAGTAGGTTTGGGACATTTTTGCACGGCTTCAGTCTTCTTAGGATCTACCATAATTCCATCTTTGGATACCACATGCCCCAAAAATGCTACCGAGTCTAGCCAGAATTCACACTTTGAGAACTTAGCATAAAGCCGATGTTCTCGCAATGCCTGCAACACAGTCCCGAGATGATTCTCGTGTTCTCCTTGGCTATGAGAATCCATCAGGATATCATCAATAAATACTATTACAAATCTATCAAAAAACGGCTTGAACACCCTATTCATTAAATCCATGAACGTAGTTGGAGCATTTTTCAGTCCGAAAGGCATCACAAGAAACTCATAGTGCCCGTATCGAGTTCTGAAAGCAGTCTTAGAAATATATTTATCTTTGATTATGAGTTGATGATAACCAAAATGGAGGTCAATCTTTGAAACGTGAGCAACTCCTTGTAACTTATCAAACATGTCATCTATACGAGGCAAAGGATATTTATTGCATATCGTTATCTTATTCAACTGCCGATAGTCAATGCACATTCTCAGGGATCCGTCTTTCTTCTTTACGAACAGTACTGGTGCACCCCATGGTGATACAATAGGTCTAATATACCCTTATCTAACAAATCTTGTAACGGTTGCTTTAGCTCCCTCAACTTTGCTGGTGCCATTCGATATGGGGGTATCGATATGGGCTGCGTGTCAGGTAGCAAATTAATACCAAAGTCTATTTCTCGTACTGGAGGCAATCCTAGTAAATCCTCAGGAAATACATCAGAAAATTCTCTCACCACGGGTACATTTTCTATACTAGCTGTTTCCTTTCTCGTATAATTTACAATAGCTAAGAGACCCAAGCAACCTTTCTTCAGAAGTCGTTGAGCCTTCATAAAAGATACAATTTTGCAAGTTTCTGGAACCTGACTCCCTCTTAGAATAAAATTAGGTTCATTTGGTATCTCAAACTTAACTATCTTTGCATGACAATCGACTATAGCATAGCAAGAAGATAACCAATCCATTCCCATCAGCATGTCAAAGTCAATCATATCGAGTTCAATAAGGTCAGCTAGAGTATCTCTACCCTCAACCCAAATCTGACAAGCACGATACACGTATTCAGCTAATAGAGACTCTCCAACCGGAGTAGCAACTAGAAAAGGATCATTCAATAGCTCGGGTTGTCTAATAAATCTCAAATCAAAGTACGAGGACACATAGGAGTGGGTAGATCCTGGATCAATCAACGCAAGTGCATCAAATGAATAGACCGAAAAAATACCTGTAATCACTGCATTCGAGGCCTGAGCATCCTATCTATTAAATGCAAAAACTCTCGCCTGACCTTTACCAGCATTGTCTTGTCCTTGATTCACAGTAGCACGATCTCCAACACCTCGACCTCTATTTCCTGTACCTGTAGCACCTGAAGTATTACAAGTAGTCTGAGTTGGTGCAGCTAACTGAATAGAAGCCTGGTTGAAATTTCTCGGAGGCTGAGGGCAATCCCTCAAGTGATGTCCCAACTGGCCACACCGAAAGCACTCTCCAATTAAAACACGACATTGGCCCAAATGTGATCTACCACAGGTCTGGCAGACAGGAGTAATGGCATATATCTGCCCGGAATTACGATGTCCAGAAGATGATGGTCCCCTATTACCTTGTTTGTAATGTGGTCTGTATGTGGACTGTGAAGACATGTGTGTCCCTATCTGAGAACCCTGTTGTTGTTGCTCTCCCTAATTTCCTGCTCTTCTATTTTCACTAAAACCGCCACTAAAAGCCCCTCCTGTCTTGGCCTTCTTACGTAATTCATTAGCTGCACTCTCCTCACGTCCCTTGTTTTCAATCTTTCTAGCAAGGTTGACTACATCAGAGTAGGATAAAGTCTTCATCTGTGGGGCTACTGCAGTGTATAAACGACCAACCAATCCATCAACAAACCTCTGAATTCGAGCTTCTTCGGTAGGCACTAAGTGAGGAGCATATATATCCAGTTTACAAAACTTAGTGTTATATGTTGACACATCCATATCTGGTATCTGAACTAATCTATCAAAGTCTCTAGCATATTGTTGCATCAGAATGTCTGGAAGAAAATGATTCTTGAACAACTTAGTGAACTCGTCCCATATCACTAGTGGTGCTCCTGCTGGCCTTCCTAGCAATACAGTTTCATACCATGTGTTGGCTATATCCTCCAATTTGTATGCTGCGAGCTCCACGAATCTCTCACTAGAACATCCAAGAGCACGTAATGCCTTAAGTGTCCCATCCAAGAAACTTTGAGGATCTGCTGAATTACCGAAACCTGTGAATTTTGGTGATTTCAATTTCAGGAACTCATGTAGGGAAACTTCCTTATTCCCGAAAGTCTGAGTCTGTGCAGGTGCTTGTGTCTGTAAAGTAGCATGAGGAGCTGAAATTCCTCCCTGAGTAGGCACCAATGCCTCTAACACATTTAATAACCTTGCCACTGCATCTGTAGGTAAGGCAAAAGTAGGTACAACAGTTAGCACTGGTGGTGGAGTGTTCTGAACTCCTTGCTCTTGCATTTGATCTGGCGTAACAGCTTGGGTTTGACCCATGTTCCCAACTTGAGGTTGAGGAGCAGTTTGTCTTCTAGTTTGATGAACCCCAACTTGACCGCCACCCCGGGTAGTACCATGTCTAGCACCACGTCCAGCAGATGAGGGTGTACGTGTCCTAGCCATCCGCGAAAGAAATATTCCAAAGTCAATCTCAAGTTATCTCAACGCACGATCAAAGAATAAAAGAAGGGAAAACATTCCTAGATGTTCAGTAGCCTCAAGATCATAAGTATGGGCGCCTAAATACCCATGAACAAGACTCTACTAAACATTGCTCCATGACTCGGGAATTAAAGCCTAAGCTCTGATACCAACTTTGTCACGACCCAATTTAGGTTCGTGACCGGCGCTTAAGAGAAAGTGCTCCTAAGTAAGCCTCATCAGTAATTTTACAGAAAATCGGGCAGAGTTTCCCCTATTTTTGGACCATTCCAAAAATTTCCCTGTCTCAATCAGCAACCAAACAACCAAATATTATACCAAACAATGGACAACTTATCAATTTTAACAAAATAGAAGTCTCCACCATTGCTAATCAACCCACTAGAAACAAGAAATACTAATTATCTCCAACTTTAATATTACAGAACGATACTCAACATAAGACTAATAGCAAAATAATACTCATGACACTAAAAGAATGACTATGGAGCGACTCTAAGAATTCAAAGGAAAGACCATAACAATTGATAAAAATCTCCGTCCACGCGAACAAGTGCGAGGCTCACCAAGAATTCTAAACCTGTGCGCTCTAATTAACAAAATCCTTGCCTACGTCAACTGTTGTCTCTGTAAAAAAAAATTAGGGGGGAATGAGTCGCTAGCTCAGTGAGTAATAACACTTAACCACAACCGTTTTTATTTGGCGACACGTAAGAAACATGCTAATATCTCAAAGAGAAAATAACATAAAATTGCCCTTTCAAAAACAATAAATAATTTTTAGTCTCATCGCGTTTTTCTTGTAGTAAACTATAATTAACAATTCTGTAATAAGCTCGGTAACCATTGTATAATATCAGTATTCATATTTTGGGAGGTTTCAATGAATGGATCATGTAATCGGTATAACTGTGTACTTCTTTGCAAGAAGTCAAATATAACGGTAGTCCCTACTCGAGGGAAATCGATAACTGTATGCTAGTTCTACCTTTCCACAAGTGAGGGCTATAATTGTACTCTGTAATCGGTAAATACAAGGTGCACCAGGTCTAACGAACCCACCGTTAGCTACAGGATCCTTCAATGTCTACTCCCATTTATACTTGTCTCTATAATCCGTATATATATATACAATTTTAAAACAATATAGGGAATTTCGGTTCTTATCAAATCATATAATTTCCTTTCACTAACAGTAAATTCAAGTAACGGTAAAATAGATCTAATGACAATGAAAATATTTAAAACCGCGATATTTATCTCAAATAACTATTTCGGTATCATCTCGAGTAAAAGACGTCCCACATGCAACTCAAAATAATCGGTAACATATTCATATTAAAAATCATGTGTAAATCATGCAAGTTATGAAAACACAAATTGCGGTAAGATTACTACTCACATCTTGATGCCTAATAGCCAAATCTCGACTTCTTATCACTCCAAATACCCAATTTGTGTGAAATCTATAAATCAATATAAATCTAGTGTTACTACCCATCAACTCCATAATTTATCCTCTAAATAAATATCTATCGAATTAAATTCTTTTATTTTTCTATTCTCAAACTCTTCCAACTTTTTTTTCTAGTATACTGGAGCTTTAGGGGAATGGCTAACAATAAGGTTATATTTCCTTATCCCTTTAATAGTTAATATAGGCACAACAGATTAAGTTGGCATCTTGACTTCCAACTCAAACAATTGAAAGTATAATTATGATATTGATTTGTAAATATGATATGAATAGAAAACTCAAATATAAATTTGTTCCCTTTACCTAGTTCTACAAAACATTCTAATAGATTGTTTGATGGTCGTTATAAGAACACCTTAAAAAGGATTCTGCCAACAAAAATTTAGATGGAGGGTTCACGTAATACCCGAAAGAAGTAAAAGAGTTTTTCTCCAGTCTTCAAGAATAATGTTGGTATGGTTCCAAGATACCGTATCAGCTGCTCCCCAAGCCTTGCTCTTGTGTGTCCTTCACTGGTACGAATTCGATCTCTTAATTCTCAAATTGCTCCTGCTAAGTTTTTTTCTCTCTCTTTCCAATTCAACAATTCAATTGCTAGTGTATTAGGACTCTTTCCTTAAGACTTTGCTACGGCAAAAGCTTTTGCTTCGTAACCCCTCCCTTAATCCCTATATATATATATTGTTATTTTGGCTAAATTACTATTATGTCCTTCTTTAAATTATGAGGTATTACACCTCATTTAATTGTCCTCCAGGACAGGGTCCAGCGTGGTGATTCCAGAGATGTGACCATCGGGGATGATGGGGTATTGAGGATGCAGGGCCGGATTTGTGTGCCCAATGTTGATGGTCTTCGAGAGTTGATTCTAGCAGAGGCCCATAGTTCGAGGTATTCCATCCATCCGGGTGCCGCGAAGATGTATCAGGATTTGAGGCAGCACAATTGGTGGAGGCGGATGAAGAAGAATATAATTGGTTTTGTGTCTAGATGCCTCAACTGCCAGCATGTGAAGTATGAGCACCAGCGTCCGGATGGGTTGCTTCAGCAGATAGAGATCCCGGAGTAGAAATGGGAGCGTATCACCATGGACTTTGTATCTGGACTCCCACGGACCTTGAAAAAGTTTGATTCCATTTGGGTCATTATGGATCGGCTGACCAAGTCCGCTCATTTCATTCCTGTGTGTACTACTTATTCATCGGAGCGGTCGGTGGAGATTTATATCAGGGAGATCATCCGTTTGCATGCTATTCCAGTTTCTATCATTTTAGACAGAGGTACTCAATTTACATCGCGGTTCTAGAGAGCCGTGCAGCAGGAGTTAGGTACTCGGGTGGAGTTGAGCACAGCATTTCACCCCCAAATGGACGGACAGTCCGAGCGCACTATTCAGATTCTTGAGGATATGCTCCATGCGTGTGTGATTCAGTTTGGAGGGTCTTAGGCTCATTTCTTGCCATTGACGGAGTTTGCTTATAACAACAGTTATCAGTCCAGCATTCAGATGGCGCCGTATGAGGCTTTATATGGTAGGAGGTGTAGATCTCCGGTGGGTTGGTTTGAGCCGGGTGAGACCAGGCTATTGGGTACAGAGATGGTTTAGGATGCATTGGAGAAGGTTAAGGTGATTCAGGATAGACTCCGTACAGCCCAGTCCAGGCAGAAGAGTTACGCGGATAGGAAGGTTTGTAATGTTTCATACATGGTTGGTGAGCGGGTTCTGCTTCGGGTCTTGCCTATGAAAGGCGTCATGAGGTTTGGGAAGAAAGGAAAGCTCAGTCCGAGGTTTATTGGCCCTTTTGAGATCTTGAGGCGAGTTGGGGAGGTTGCTTATGAGCTTGCCTTACCTCCCAGCTTACCCGGAGTTCACCCGGTATTCCTAGTTTCGATGCTCCGGAGATATCATGGTGACCCGTCGCACGTGTTGGATTTCAGTTCAGTCCAGTTGGACAAGGATCTATCCTATGTAGAGGAGCCAGTGGCTATATTTGACAAGCAGGTCAGAAAGTTGAGGTCAAAGAGCGTAGCTTCAGTGAAGGTTCAATGGCGGGGTCAGCCGTCCGAGGAGGCGACTTGGGAGACCGAGCAGGATATGCGCAGCCAGTACCCTCATCTTTTCACTGCTTCAAGTATGTTCTCTATGCTCGTTTGAGGACGAACGAATGTTTAAGTGTAGGAGGATGTAACGACCTGGACGGTCATTTTTGAAATTTATGCCCCGATCCCCCATTAACTACTTCCCCTAAGTTCATTTCTGCTATTTTGGTTTGTCGGGACGTTCGGTGTTAGGATTCAGAGTGTTTTGGGACACTTAGTCCCTAAATCAGAGCTTAAGTGTTGAAAAATGGTCCGTAATCGGAACAGTGTGAAGAGGACCTCAGAATGGAAATCTGATGGTTCCGTTAGCTCTGTTAGGTGATTTCGGGGCTGGGAGCGTGTTCGGAATGTATTTTAGAAGCTCGTAGCTCATTTAGGCTTGAAATGCCGAAGTTTGTAATTTTGAAGTTTCCGGTCCGATAGTGAGTTTTTGATCCGAGGTTTAGAATGGAATTCCAGAAGTTACAGTAGCTCCATCATGTCATTTGGGATGTGTGTGCAAAATTTCAGGTCATTCGGACAAGTTTTGGTTAGGTTTTTGATCGAAAGCGTATTTGGAAGAAATTTGAGGTTCCTAGGCTTGAATCATTGATTAAATCTGGTTTCCAGTGTTGTTTTAGGTGTTTTCAAGATTGGTACAAGTTTGAATAAGGTATTAGGTGGTATTGGTGTTTTTGGTCGTGGTCGAGGTCCCGGGGGCCTCGGGATGAATTCGGGAGGTTAACGGAAAATTATGGAAGTGGAGAAATAGCAGCTCTGCTGCTTCTGGTATCTTTTCGCTTCTGGGGCTTGGGAACCGTAGAAGCGGCCTTGGTCATCGCAGAACCGAGATTGGATTCCCCCTCAGGAATCGCAGAAGCGGTCAATATTCCGCATAAGCGGTACCGTAGGAGCGGTTGTGTATCCGCAGAAGCGAAATTTGGTCCCTTAAGTGAAAACCGCAAAAGCGGTTGATTTTCCGCATAAGTGGGACCGCAGAAGTGGTCCCTTGTCCGCATAAGCGGAAATGACTGTGCAAAAATAGAAATTCGAGGGTTTTGATTTCATAAGTCAGAAAACTCTATTTGAGCTCGGGTAAAGGCGATTTTTTAGAGGGTTTTTGAAGAGGAAATTAGTGGGTAACATTTCTTTAACCCCTTCTAGTTATATTTCATCATTTTGTAGTTAAATCCATCATTAAAAATTCGAATTTGGGGTTAAAACTTGAAGAATTTGGTTAAAACTTCTTAGACCAAACTATTGGGTTTTGAGTGAGCAATTGACCTCCGATTTGGGAGTTTTTTATATGGTTAGGCTCGTGAGAGTACGAGGGTTCTGAAAATATGAACATTAATCGATTCCGAGGTATTGTCCGAAAGGGCATTTTGGTCATTTTACCTATTTTCGAGCACTAGCTTTAATTTTAATAATGGAATTAGTTGTTTGTTGTATTATTTATGATATGTAATTGAATTGAATAGATTTGGTCAATTTGGAGATGGATACTCGTGGCAAGGGCGTGGTTCCTAGTGATATTGAGCCGGTTCGAGGTAAGTGGCTTGTCTAACCTTGTGTGGGGGACCTTTTCCCATTAGGACATGATCTTTGAATATTTGAATGCCTCGTACGTGACTTGATGATTGCGTACTTGAGCTAATTGTTGTAAACCCGTTTCTACTTGAAGTATTTAAATTGACATTTCCTGTTTACTTGTTCATTTTAGACTGTAAGTTTGAACCTGTACTAGCTTAGAGAAGCATGTTTAGCTGACTTACTTTGTTAATTGTTTAATTGTACTATTTGTATTCTATGAAGCATGTAGGCTAGAAATTTCTATTACTTGTAGTGATTTTAGCATTTATTCAGAGATTTTGAGTTGTTGTTGTTGTGTGTTTAATTTGGGACTACGGGACGGCTTCCCGGGAGATCCCCCTATACTTGATATATTCTGTATTGAGGGTGCGGGATACCAAGAGATCCCCGGCACATGTATTTCTATATATTGGGATACCAAGAGATCCTCGGGATACCAAGAGATCCCCAGTGTATATGATGAGGATACCAAGAGGTCCTCGGGATACCAAGAGATCCCTGGTGAATATGATGAGGATACCAAGAGATCCTCAAGATACCAAGAGATCCCTGGTGCATATGATGAGGATACCAAGAGATCCTCGGGATACCAAGAGATCCTCGGCTATTATTCCTTGTTGAGAGCAGTATTCCTCGTATTGTTACCTTTGCTTTCTATTACTGTTCTTCCTTATTTATCTCGTCACTACCCAACCAAGGTTAGGCTTGGCACTTACTGAGTACCGATGTGGTGTACTCATGCCCTTCTGCGCATGTTTTTTATGTGCAGATTATCCAGGTACCTCTACTCAGGCGCACTATCCTTGAGGCGAGGAGTTATACAGAGATTTCGAGGTATATCTACTGCGTTCGCAGGCCAGGAGTCTCTATTTTGTTCCAGCTTTAGTATCTAGTTTATTCCTTTCTCTCAATTGTTTAGATATTCTGGAGTTAGAGCAGTGTTTTACATTTCTATTAGCCTGTTGTTCCCGTGAGTTTCCGGGTTTTTAGATAGAGTTGTAGACTTCCGCATTTCTTTTGGGTTGTATAGGCTGAGCGGCCTTATATGCAGTCATTATTTTACATATGTTCATTTTTATTTAATTATTCTGCAAGTTATATTAAATTTTCGCATTGTTAGGCTTACCTAGTTGTAGGAACTAGGTGCCATCACGGCATGTTCATGGAGGGTGAACTGGGGTCATGACAAGCTCATGATAACTTTTTTTTATAATACTAAATCATCGGTCTGCTAAAATTTCTTCTAATTTCTTTCGTCTTTTCCTTCTTCCCCGAACCCTCTTAGTGATTCTCTTCATATATCTTTCTTTCTCCTCCTTAACAACGGCTTATAAATCTTCAAATCATTCTACATCTTCTAATCCTCATCGAACTATAATGGTAGATGACCTCCCTTCCACACTAGCTCTGGAAAGGAGTAGAAGTAAGGGTAGTAGGCTTTGTAGCCTAAGTTCGATAGAGAATAGGGCACCTCCTCTTCTAAGAAGAACTATTCAAAGTCTGCCCTCTCTTCTAACGCCAAAGCCATTGCTACTCCCAAATTTTCTTTCAAAACTACAGATTCCAACGAACCATTGCCCGAACCCCTAGTTTTTGAAATTTTTCCACAGGAGTTCTCCTTTGCTTCTGATTGTAAGGTATGGAACAAAGAGGTTACCTCAGTAGTAGGTCGAAATCATGTTGACTGTTACCCATCTCTTATTAAGTCATGTATTCTTTCTCTTGTTAGTGAAGAGTGGAGATATGTCTTTTGCTATTGGAAATCTGACTTTCCAATCATGGCTCCTGCCTCCTGGTGTAGATGGCCGTATAACCACTTATCGTGAAGGTTATTCGTTTGCTACACATATCCCTTTACTGTTGGCTTCCAACCCCCAATAGATCCAATAATCCTAGAATTTTATTGTTATTTCAATGTGTGTCTTGGGCAAATAGGCCCGATAGTATAGAGGGCAGTAGCGTGTCTTCACTACTTGTCAGCTTTAGTTTTCGCACATTTTACTTTCCAACATCTTCTTTACCTTTACTCTCCTAAGCTCTTTCATGCTGGTATCTTCAGACTCGTGGCACAAACGAGTCTTGTTTGGCCCCAGTGATGATCATGACAAGGGGTTGGTATAGCCGATTCGTGGATGTCCTAACTCGTAAGTTGGTGGGAGAAGAAAACGTGCCTTTCCCCCTAAAAAAAAGAATTTTGCCAATAAATTTTTTATTAAATTACGTTATCTGTTATCTTCTTCACTTCTCTCTTAAAATACTAATTCTCTCGTATGTGTTTTTTTGGTAATCATGAAAGTTTTTGGTAAACTCCTAAACTTCTGTGGATGGATTGAGTTACTATTATCTGTTGCCCGTGTGGAGCAGAGAACTTGGAATTTTCTTTCCCAAAAGTTTGAATGAAAAGTTAAAACCCATGTATGCTACTTTATTTTACCGCGTCTATTTTTATTTTCATTTTTTCTTTTGACACTCTTACCTTTTGGATTTCAGGATTTGGAATCGTCAGTGTTCATCTCTCTTCTGCTCCTGCAATTAGATTTAATGTCAAAACTACCCAGGAGAATATTTTGAATTTGTCCTTTTCGAAGAGGAAGAATAAAGAACCTCTTACCTTGAGCTAGGAGTAAGCTATTTTTGAAGCTGAACAAAGTTCCCCTCAAAACTAGCCTTTGGAATCTGTATCTTTTCATTTGGTTGATGAGCCCGAAGATACCCCGCTGGTGATTTCAGAGGAGGAGGCTACTAAACTAACTTTGAACCTTCTTTCAGTTCCAGTTGAGAAGCTTTTTGCTTAAGGATTTGAAAGCGGCGAGGGCTTTGGCTTTATTTATGAAGAACCACCTCTTGTCACTCTTCCTATGAGTCTTATTACCCCAGTGCTGCCCCTCGAGACGAAGTTGGACCTTCCAACAATCGTGGAATGAAGAAAGTTACAATTGAATGCCCCGAAGGTATTAATTTGCTTGGGAAACCTAATCGAGCTGTTATTTGATTTGAAACCTCTGATTGGCCCTCTTGAAAGGAAAAAGGTAAACTCTCACTCTTCTATCGCCCTTATGAATGACGTGATTCGTTCTGCTCTTAAGGTATACTTCCTTACCTTCAATCCGATCATTCTCCATTCCTTCTATATAGATAACATCTTTTCTCTCCTTTTTTATAGATCAATCTAATAGGCATGGATATGATGAAAAAGTTAGCTTGGACTGAGAAACAAGTTGTTGAGTTAGGCACGGAAGCTGACAACTGAAGGGACAGTTTGAGAGCCTTCAATGAAAAAGATGTCCGGGCCAGCGATAAGGATGCTTTGGAGAAATAACTTAGGCTAGTAACTGCTAAATTGTAAGTTGTGAGAGCATCAGCAGCTTAGGTGGAGAAGGAAAAATCTAGAAGAGAGGCTACCTTTGTTGAGAAGCATTCAAAGGCTACTAAAGAGATTCGAAGTTTGAAAGAACTTCTGAATCGAAAAGAGATATATGTGGGTGAACTAGTTCGAGAGTTTAACCAGGCTCAGGTCGATCATCGTGCCTCCTCCAGCAAAGCTAAATTCTTTGAGTCTATACTGGAGCCTTTGAAGGTTTCCTAAGATGTCGTTGAAGTCGAGAAAGAAAATTTAAGGGCTGAAGTTGCACAATTAGAAAGGGATTAGGAGGCTTTAGAGGATAAGTTGACTTTGGATGTTAGCTGGTCTTATCTCTACACTCACCTTGAAACTGTTGAAAATGGCAAACTATCCCACATTAGTGGGGGACTCAATTTGGGGAAGAATTTCTCCCTATAAAAGGAGGCCTAATATTTAGGATTTAAATACACCTCTCATTTGCCTTCTTATCTTCTTAAGGCATTTGTATCTTATTTTTGGAGTGGAATAAAATATTGGTTGTATCCCGGGAGTAGGCAAAATTGACCGAACCTCGTAAATTATAGTGGTCCTTTTATTGTTGCTTTATTGTTTCATTTATTATTTGGTGGTTGTCATAATTTTTTGGTATAGTAGTTGTAACTCATTCACACTATATACATTTGGCTTCCGCAACAATTGGTATCAGAGCCAAGGTACTGTCTAAGTATGCTCTGTGGTTGCAGCTTAGTGTGATCTTCCACACCAGAAAGGAAATAATCTTGATTTGTGTCTTCAGCTATTAAATAATATTTGTGTCAAAGATGGGATACAATAAACAAGAAGAATCTACATCAAGTGTCAACAATACATCATCATTGGCATCTTCGCTTATGACGAGAATTGTGTCAAATGCGAAATTTGCGGTAGAAATTTTTGACGGGTCAGGACATTTTGGGATGTGGTAAGGCGAGGTTCTATATGTACTTTTTCAACAAGGGCTAGATCTTGCCATTGAAGAAAAGAGACCAGATGTTATTGGAGAAGAAGATTGTAGAATTATCAACCGTGTTGCTTGCGGTACCATTCGATCCTACCTTGCTAGAGAGCAGAAATATCCATACACAAAGGAAACTTCTGCAAGTAAATTATGGAAAGCACTGGAGAATAAATTTTTGAAGAAAAATAGTCAAAATAAATTGTACATGAAGAAGAGACTGTTTCACTTCACCTATGTTCCTAGTACCACGATGAATGAACATGTCACCCGTTACAATAAGTTGGTCACAGATTTGCAAAATATGGATACAACTTTTAATGATGGTGACTTGGCCTTGATGTTGTTGGCATCACTTCCTAATGAGTACGAGAACCTTTAAACTACTCTACTCTATGGAAATGATGAAGTTTCTCTCAGAGAAGTTTGTTCGGCTTTGTACAGCTATGAACAAAGAAAGGGAGAAAAACAGAAGGGCGGAGAAGGAGAAGCACTACTTGTGAGGGGTCGTCCTCAAAATCAAACGAGGACAAAGAAGGGAAGATCCAAGTCAAGATCTAGACCCATCAAAGATGAATGTGCCTTTTGTCGAGAAAAGGGGCACTGGAAGAAAGACTGTCCAAAGTTGAAGAATAAGGCCAAACATAATAATGGAAAGGCCATTATTGATTCAAATATAGCTAATTATGATGATTCAGACTTCTCATTAGTTACAACAGAGCCATCAACATCATCAGACATGTGGTTGATAGACTCGGCTTGTAGCTATCATATGTGTCCCAATAGGGATTGGTTCGTGGAATTTCAAGAAGGAGAATATGGAGTCATCCACACAGCGGATAACAACCCTCTTACCTCATATGGTATTGGTTCAATACGATTAAGGAACCATGATGGAATGATCAGAACATTAATAGATGTTCGATATGTACCGGATTTGAAGAAGAATCTCATCTCTCCGGGAGCCCTAAAATCAAAAGGGTTCAAAATCATTGCAGAAAATGGAGTGATGAGAGTATGCTCTGGTGCACTAGTAGTAATGAAGGCTAATCGGAAGAAAAATAACATGTACCGCTATTGTGGTAGTACAGTTATTGGGACAGCGACAGTGACATCCAGTGATGACAAACAAGCAGAAGCAACCAGGCTGTGGCACATGCGCTTGGGACATCCTAGAGGAAAATCGTTGAAAACTCTATCAGATCAAGGGTTGTTAAAGGGAGTAAAGGCTTGCAATTTGGAGTTTTGCGAGCATTGTGTTAAAGGGAAACAGACAAGGGTTAAATTTGGTACAGAGATCCATAATACCAAAGGCATTTTGGATTATGTACACTCTGATGTTTGGGGTCCTTCCAAAACACCTTCATTGGGTGAGAAGCACTATTTTGTAACCTTTGTTGATGATTTTTCCCAAAGAGTGTGGGTGTATACAATGAAGAACAAATATGAAGTGTTGGGATTTTTTTTAAAATGGAAGACGATGGTGGAAAATCAAACAGGCAGGACGATCAAGTGTATTTGCACAGATAATGGAGGTGAATACAAAAATGATCATTTCAATAAGGTCTGTGAAAATCATGGCATCGTCCGACACTTCACTGTCAGGCATACACCACAATAGAATGGAGTGGCAGAACGTATGAATCGGACCTTACTGGAGAAGGTACGGTGTAATGTTGTCTAATACTGGCTAGGGCAAAGAATTTGGGCTGNGGAAAGCCTGCTGTAGATTATGACTCTTTGCACGTGTTTGGCTCAACTGCATATTATCATGTGACAGAGTCAAAATTGGATCCAAGGGCAAAGAAGGCTATTTTTATTGGAATTACTTTTGGAGTCAAAGGATATCGCTTATGGTCTCCAATATCAAAGAAAGTAATATTTAGCAGGGATGTTACCTTTAACGAATCTGCTATGGTAAATAAGGTAACAGAAGATACCAAACAAAATGAAGGTGCTTCTAAGTAGGTGGAGTTTGAGAGAATTTATTTTTCCTACACAAGAAGCAGAGGAGGAAACAAATGAAGATTATCCTCTAGAAGAAGATCCAGTTGAGAGGGAGGTTCCAACTCAAGAACCTCAACAACAACTTGAATCAATAGCAACCAGCAGGCCAAAAAGGACAATAACGAAACATGTTCGTCTCATAGAGATGATGGCTTATGCCGCCTCAATTGTAGCTGATGATGTTCCTACCACTTATAAAGACGCAGTCCAAAGTTCAGAAGAAGATAAGTGGAGGATTTCCATGAATGATGAAATACAGTCCCTTCATCAGAATCATACATGGAGATTGGCCAATCTCCCAAAGGGAAAGAAAGCAATTGGGTGCAAATGGGTATTTGAAAAGAAAGAAAAAATTCCTAACCAAGAAGATGTTCGCTACAAAGCAAGATTGGTGGCCAAAGGATATGCTCAAAAGGAGGGAATTGATTACAATGAAGTGTTTTCTCCAGTTGTAAAACATTCCTCCATTAGAATTATGTTGGATTTGGTAGCACAGTTGGATTTGGAACTAGTTCAGATGGATGTAAAAACTGCATTTTTACATGGAAACTTGGAGGAGGAAATGTACATGACTCAGCCAGAAGGATTCAAAGTTGTTGGAAAGGAAATATGGTGTGAAAACTTGAAAAATCATTGTACGGATTGAAATAATCTTCTAGACAATGATACAAACGATTTGATAAGTTTATGTTGCGGCAAGGATACAAGAGAAGCAAATACGATCATTGTGTATTTGCGCAAGCTTGAAGATGGTTCTTTTGTATATCTTCTCCTATATGTTGATGACATGTTGATAGTTTCCAAGAATTCGGAAGAAATTGATAAGTTGAAGATTCAACTGAAGAAGGAGTTCGAGATGAAGGATCTGGGTAAGGCAAAGAAAATTCTTGGCATGGAGATAATAAGAGATAGACGTTCAAAGAAACTTTGTTTACCTCAAAAGGAATGTTTGAAGAGATTACTATAACGTTTTGGCATAGATGATAAGACTAAGACAGTTAGTACTCCACTTACTCGAAATTTTAAGCTAAGTACTACTATGTTTCTATTGGATGAAGCTGAACGAGAGTATATGTCAAAGGTACCACACGCAAATGTTGTTGGTAGCTTGATGTATGCAATGGTCTGTATGAGACCTGACATTTCACAAGTTGTTGGAGTTATTAGCAGATATATGCATAATCCAGGAAAGGAGCATTGGCAAGTTGTGAAGTGAATTCTACGGTATATTCATAATACTGTAGATGTTGAGATAGTTTTTTAGCAGGAAGACAATCAGTCTGTAGTGGATATTGTGACTCGGATTTTGCGGGTGATCTGGACAAACGAAGATCAACTACTGGTTATGTGTTTACTTTTGCAAAGGCACCAGTTAGTTGGAAGTCTACTTTGCAGTCAACATTTGCTTTGTCTAAAATAGAGGCAGAGTACATGGCTATTACAAAGGCTGTGAAGGAGGCAATTTGGCTTCAGGGGTTGTTAAAGGAGCTTGGCATTGAACAAAAAAGCATCATAATTTTTTGTGATAGTCAAAGTTCTATTCAATTAGCGGAGAACCAAGTTTATCATGCAAGGACGAAGCACATTGATGTTCGGTATCATTTCATCCGAGAAATCATTGAAGAAGGTGGAGTCACGGTGAAAAAAATTCATACTACAGAGAATCCTGCTGATATGTTGACAAAAGTGGTAACTGCGGTCAAGTTTCAACATTGTTTGGATTTGATCAACATTTTTGAACACTAAAGATTGAAGATGAAGACACAACCAAAATTTTTTACCGAGAGAAAATTGAAGATGTGGAATTTTGCCAAGGTGGAGATTTGTTGAAAATGGCAAACTATCCCACATCGGTGGGGGACTCAATTTGGGGAAGAATTTCTCCCTATAAAAAGAGGCCTAATGTTTAGGATTTAAATACACCTCTCATTTGCCTTCTGATATTCTTAAGACGTTTGTATCTTCTCTCTTTAGTATTATTTCACTTGTATTTTTGGAGTGGAATAAAATATTGGTTGTGTCCGAGGAGTAGGCAAAATTGGCCGAACCTCGTAAATTCTAGTGTTCCTTTTATTGTTGCTTTATTGTCTTATTTATTATTTGGTGGCTGTCATAATTTTTTGGTAGTTGTGACTCATTCACACTATATACATTTGGCTTCCGCAACAGAAATTTTAACTGAGGCTAGCCAAGAAGGTTTTAATCTCAAAGTTGAACTTTCTAAGGCTAAAGAAGCTATTGAAACTACTCAATAAAGTCAAAGTTTTTCCACACGTGAGGATAAAAGATCCAAAGTTTGATTTTCGCAAGGAAGATGCGTAGGCAGATCCTTCAACTTCAAGTCTCCCAACTAATCCTTCTTCTGATGGCAACCTTCCTTCCCGATGACAGATCTTCGGCCTTCAACTTCAAGTCCCCCGGCTGATCCTTCTTCTGCTGTCAATCTTCCTCCCAAGATGCACTGTAATTTCTTTTTATTGAAGTTTTTGTTTTCCTTTTGAAGACTCTTGACAAATTATCAATATCAATTTTTAGCACATTTTATATATGCTTTATTTTTGCTTTTTAATTTCTTGAGCCTTTTATTGCATTATCTTTGTAGAATGAATGTTTTAATATGTCGTTACTAAATATACATGGTATTAATTATACCCTTTTATGCAATGGACACAAATGAAGATGACATCTCAACTTCATGTTGGTGTACAAATATGAAATAATTTGAGAAGTTTTATTTGAACTTACAAAATGGATATTAATATATATCGTCTTTACAACTGCTATATTTCAGCAAAATTATAAGTAAATCATGGGAATGTACTGTCTTGTGATAATATTTGTGTAGTAAATTTAATAGTTATTGGGAGTTTTTGTTGAATCTTTAATTCTTCACTTTCTATTTGAGTTTTGAGCTTGAAATTTTTCTTCTTGAAAGTTCTTCAAATTTCTTGATATTTTTCTTCTTTTTCTTCTTTAAAGTTCTTGAGATATTTGCTCTGATGCTCCTTATATATATATATAGAGTCCCCCCCTCCCCCACCCCCGCGGGTTTGAGTTTGAAGTATGAAAAGTTGAACAACGAATCAACTTCTCTCCTTGGTCCTTTTCCTGAAAAGGAATTACACACGAGACTCGAGAGAAATTTTTTAGATGAAGACCGCTTAGTTTCCATCATAATTATTGTAAACTTGATCAAATAATTATATATTTCGCGTATCTTTTTGGGTCTAATATCATCACTTGGTTTAGGTTAGAGTTTTGCCTATCATCTAAAAAAGTTAGTAATCTTTATATAAATAAATAAATAAATAAATACCGAATTAAGAGATACCTGACCATGAGTACTTTCTCAAAAGTAGTACTTCTTCAATTATATTGCATTCCAATTAGAAGGAAACATTTTCCTGTTCATGGTCACTAACTCATACGCCCCTGTTCCAGCAAAGCCTCGGACTCAATATGGTCCTTCCCAACTTGGACCTAATTTTCCTGCATTCATCGTATGTGTTAACCGAAATACCTTCCTAAGGACGAAATCCCCAATCTTAAAATATCTAACATTTGCCTTTCTATTATAATATTGTTCTACATTTTTCTTTTGAGCTGCCATCCATATTAAAGTTGACTTTGTACGTTCTTCTGCCAAATCAAGTGTGAGCGAAGTTCCTCTTCGTTTGATAATTCAGTCGTATATCAGTTCTCTTATCTCCACTAGAATTAAGGTTTCAGTATCGTAAACAATTGAAAAAAATATTTCTCTCATACTTGTTTTAGATGTCGTTCTATAAGCCCATAACATCCCTGGTAGTACCGCAGGCCACATGCCCTTTACTGCTTCTCAACACTTCTTCACACTATTAACAATTATCGTATTTGTTGACTCTGCCTGCCCATTAGCTATGGGATTATATGGCGATGATGTTATTCTCTTGATTTTTTATCCTTTGAGAAATTTGGTGATCTTTGCTCCCACGAATTATGGCCCATTATCACATGCAATCGCTTTTGGAACCCTGAACTAACAAATTTTATTTCTCCAAATGAAGTCTATAATTTCTTTTTCTCGTACCTGTTTGAAGGCACCTGCTTCCACCCACTTAAAAATATAATCAGTTAAAATTAATAAAAGTCGTACCTTTCCCGGTGCTTGGAGTAAAGAACCTACGATATCCATCCCTCATTTCATAAACGCCCATAGTGCGATTACGGAATGAAGCTGTTTCGCCAATCGACGCATATTATTTGCATACCGTTGACATTTATAGTATCTTCTTACGAAGTTTTTGTTTCATCTTCCATTTTTGGCCAATAATATCCTGTTGTTACCAGTATTTTTACCAATGGTCTTCCACCTTAATGATTTTTGCGGTGACCTTCGTGCACTTCTCACATCACATATTCAGTTTATCAGGGCCCAAGGCACCTAGTTAAAGGTCCACCGAACATTTTTCGATACAAATTTCCTTCTATCAAATAGTATAGAGCTGCTTGCCCTCATAGGCCGTTGGATTGCTTTTTGTCCTCGAGTAATAGTATTTCATATTGCAAATAATTTACAAATTTATTTTTTCAATCCCATGTTAAATTATTAAAATTTACCTCATTATTAGATTGATTGGGTGTTGAATGCAATATATGCACCGCGATTGAATTTTTGGAATTTGTCACATCAGCTACTGATCCCAGGTTTTCCAATTTGAAAGGTTAGTTAGATAAGTTTTTACCAATTTGAGAATAACAAGAGCACATTCGTTAAACTAATTGATCTCTCATGCCCAAAAAGCAAGATGAGAGATTATGACATTTGCATTACTGGCTCAGTGAACCATGATTGAATATCTTTCAGAGCTTCTGGAAATTCTCGGTCATTCCAAATCTCCAGAAGCATGTCACTGACAATTCTATAAATGGCAAAAAAGATTGAGGAGTCTGTCAGATTTAGACCATCCTAGCACCAATGGTTGGGGTTGAGTACGATCCTCTACGGTTCTACAACCCAAAGTCCATGGAGTCTGATTTAATCATCCACCAACAAAAAAAATTTAAGAGTCTGTCAGACAACCATTAGACCATCCCAGCACCATTGTTGGAGCTGAGAACGATCATCTACGGCACCACAACCCGAGGGCATGGGGGCTGTTAATCACGCTCTGGTCCAATAGCCATGCCTTATCAACCAGACTTGGTTTTCTGTCTCCTTAGAACTCAAGGACACAGTGGTACAAGCCTATAGAACAGATTGATATGGTATCCATCTCATTCAAATGGTTTGGTAGCCAATATTGTTGACTTGGTTTGGTTTGGTAGCCAACCTTGTTGAAATTGTGTAAAGGGTGTGCAAATTGTCAAATATTGTAGGCTTTAGAGAGTGAGGTTTTGGATATAAAAGGAGAGATTCAACTCTCATTTTGACACGCCAACAAAGAGAGAAAAGAGAGAGCAAGGTATTCCATAAACTGTAAGAAAATAGTTTGTGAAGAAAAATAGATTGTGAGAGATTTGTAGGGAGGTGGAAAAAGCAAAAGAGTGTTTAATTCTTTTGAGGGTGTAGTGGTCTTAGGAGTATTTTTTACTCGTTACTAGACAGTGTAAAATTCCTCGCTATAGTGATATCAGTTGCTCTTCTTGGCCGTGGTTTTTTCCCTTATTCAGAAGGGTTTCCACGTAAAATCTTGGTATCATTATTGCTGCATTTCTATTCTTGCTGATTTAACCATAACTTAGTGTTCTGCGTTTATCACTAATACCGTGAATACTATTTTTTACGGGGTTTATTCCCAACAAGTGGTATCAGAGCCAAGGTTCTGTCTGAGTATGCTCTGTGGTTCCAGCACAGTCTGAACTTCCACTTCAGAAAAGAAATACTTTGGTCTCACAATAAATAGTATTTGTATTTGTGATAAACAATGGAAGCCAACACTCGTAGAATGGTTACTTTGAATGGCACAAATTATGCCATTTGGAAGGGCAAAATGGAAGATTTGCTCTATGTCAAGAATTTTCATCTACCTGTCTTCACCACTATAAAGCCTGATAATAAATCAGATGAAGAATGGAGTTTGTTACACAGGCAGGTCTGCGGCTTTATTAGACAGTGGGTTGACGATAATGTTTTGAACCATATTTCTGGGGAGACACATGCTCGGACCCTATGGGAGCAACTTGAAAGTTTGTATGCTCAAAAAACTGGAAACAACAAGATGTTTCTGATAAAGCAGATGTTGGGTTTAAAATACCACGATGGTTCCGCGATGACAGATCATCTGAATAATTTTCAGGGGATCATGAACCAGTTATCTGCTATGGGCATTAAATTTGATGAAGAAATTCAAGGCTTGTTTCTACTTGGTTCCCTACCAGATTCTTGGGAAATTCTTAGAACTTCATTATCAAATTCTGCTCCGAATGGTGTGATCTCTATGGATCTTGCCAAGAGCAGCCTCTTAAATGAAGAGATGAGAAGAAAATCTCAAGGTTCCTCCTCATCAGATGTCTTGGTGACTGGCTCTAGGGGGAGAAACAAGAATCGGGGTTTTCAAACTAGAGAACATAATAGAAGCAAATCCAGAAGCAGACTTAAAGATATTCAGTG
>MU699741.1:60826-71169 GCA_026770625.1 Nicotiana glauca | reverse complement strand
AATCCATCCCCAATATAACATCAAAATCCACCATATCTAATAGTAATAAATCAACACGGGTCTCAAGACCCTCAAGCACAACCATGCAGGAACGATGCACCCGGTCAACTACTATGGAGTCACCCACCGGCGTAGACACATAGACAGGAATGTCCAAGACATAACTAGACATATCCAGGCAAGGTGCAAAATAGGAAGACACATATGAATATGTAGACCCAGGGTCAAATAGTACTGAAGCATCTCTATCACAAACCAGAATGGTACCTGTAATCACAGCATCTGACACCTCCGCCTCTGGCCTGGCTGGAAAAGCATAAAATCGAGGCTCAGCACCACCTCCCTGAACCATGTCTCTAGGACGGTCATCCACCGGCTGATTTCTACCTCTGGCGGGACGGCTTCCACCTCTACGATCTCGACCTCCACCTCTATGATCCCTACCCCCGCCCCTGGCTGGCTGGGCAGGCTGTGGGTCAGCTGGTGCCTGAATCATAGGGCGAGGACCCTGCTACTGTGACTGTGTACCCCTCAACCTCGGGCAAGCTCTCCTGATGTGACCGTATTCTCCACACTCATAACACCCCTTGGAACAACGAGACTGGCCCTGACGGCCCGAATGACCTCCACGAACACTCTAAAGAGGTTGTGCACTGATGGGCTGCTGATCTGAATACTGCTCACGAAAGCCACGATCACCTCAACCACCCTGTGATGCCTGGAGGGCTGACTGAAAAGGCCTGGGAGACTGGCCGCTATCATAAGATTTCCTGCCTCCAGATGAGGCACCACCGAAATGACCTGAGTGACGGGGCTTTTTGTATGCCCTATAACCACCCCCGTGGTAAAACCATCTCGATCCTGCGGACCACATTGGCCGCCTCTTGAAAAGTAATATCACTACCTGCCTCTTTAGCCATCTAAAGACGGATAGGCTGGATCAACCCATCAATAAATCTCCTCACTCTCTCCCTCTTAGTGGGGAGTATGACGAGGGCATGGCGAGCCAGATCGATAAACCGGGTCTCGTACTGTGTGACCGTCATAGATCCCTGCTGGAGGCACTCAAACTGCCTCCGATAAGTATCCCTCTAAGTAATGGGAAGGAACTTCTCTAAAAAAAACTCCCAGAACTGATCCCAAGTCAAAGACGGCGACCTTGCTGGTCTAGTTGAACAGTAATCCCTCCACCAAGTCTTGGCAGATCCAAAAAATGAAAAGCCGCAAAATCAACTCCGTTGGACTCCACAATGCCCATGCTACGAAGAACCTCATGGCAGCTGTATATGAAATCCTGGGGGTCCTCAAAGAAACTCCGCTGAATGTAGCAGTGAAGAGCTTAGTGAATCTATCCAACCTCCATAAAGCATCCGCGGACATAGCCGCTCCATCATCGGTCTGTGCAACTACCCCCGGCTAAACTATCGCAGCTGTCTGAACCAGTGGAACCTGAGTCTGGGGAGCTACCTGCTCCGAAGTATGTACAGCAGGAGTCTGGGCTCCTCCTCCAGCCTGAGGAGTGGCTGGTGCTGCAGGAAGCAATCCTGCTCGGGTGACACTCTCTATAATGCCAACCAACTGGACCAAGGCGTCCTAAAGATTAGGGGTAGCAATAAACCCCTCTGGGACCTGAGCTGGGCCCACCGAAACTGCTTGGGCTGGGGCCGGAACCTCCTCGCCAGGGTTAACCTGAGTATCTGCCACTGGTGTTGCTGCTGGTGGTTGGGTTCTGCCCCTACCTCGGCCCCTAGCCTGGCCACGTCCTCTGCCCCTAGCGGGAGCTGCCTGGGGCTCGGACTGCTGATCAGCGAATGAGGAAGCACGTGTTCTAGCCATCTGCGAAAGAACAGAGTAGAAACTCAATCAGCATTTGAGGAACCAAATCGTACGACAAGAAAGAACAAATGAGAGATTTTTCCTAACTCAACAGACTCTGGGGAACAAGTACATACGTTTCCGTACCTACCCCTCAGACTCTACTAAGTTTGTTCGTGAGTTGTGAGACCTATGTAACCTAGTGCTCTGATACCAACTTGTCACGACCCGGATTTCCCACCATCGGGATCGTGATGGCGCCTACTCGTGGTAGCTAGGCAAGCCAATTTACTCACCTTTTTCATTAGTAAAACCATCCTGTTGTCAATTTATAGCATCATTAATAATAACAACAATAACTGCAGAAGTCTAATTTTATAAGTCCGAAATAAATACGAAATGCTCAACAAATTTCTCTACCCAAGATTTGGTGTCACATACTCACGAACCACTAAGAATAAACTACATATAAAGGTCTAAAAGAAATATAACAGTTGTCTATCTCGAAACAATGAGGCAACAGTATAAATGAAAACCATAAGAAGAGACACCGGGCCTGCGGACGCCTACAAGACTACCTCAGTCTCGTGAGAATAATATCCTGCTCCCGAACAACTGCTGTTGCTGCTGCTCAAAACCTGGACCTGTGCAAAAATGCACAGAAGTGTAGTATCAGCAGAACCGACCCCATGTGCTGGTAAGTGTCTAGCCTAACCCCAGCGAAGTAGTGACGAGGCTAGACTTGACACCACGTAAACCTATGCAGTTATAAATATACAGCAAAAATCGAATACAAAGTAATTAACAACATGGGAGGGGGAACATGCTATGGGGAAATACAACTAGCAGTAATCCAGAGTAACAACCAAACAGCTTAAAGTCCACCATGAAACAAGAAGTCAATATTCAGAAATAACCAAAGATATCAACAACTGTTGTGGAGTTCAACCCGCTCCATAATTACCATTATTGCGGCGTGCAACCCGCTACACATATCACTGTTGCAGCGTGCAACCCGACCCACATTATTTATCATTTATCATTGTTGTGGCACGCAACCCGATCCTCAGTATCATTTGTTGCGGCGTGCAACCCGCTCCTCAATATCATTTAACAGTCTGAGTCCCCAAGCAACAGTCACAATTAAGGGACACACAGTAGACAAATACATTGCAAACATCCCGGCAAGGGAGTACAATTAACAGTTCAATCATCCCGGCAAGAGAGAATATATTAAATACTTAGGTCCCGGCAAGGGAATAATCAACAACGTTTCCTTTTTTCCTTACTTTACTTATCTTATAATTCACTTTACTATTCTGAGCCAACGCTCCAAAGAATTCAGTCATTTCATATACTTTCAATATTCGTATCACAATTCGAGCCAATGCTCCCAGGAATCAAATAATTATTTTACCGTTCACATGTTATTCACAACATATAGAATTTCTCCAATAAATACGGAGTTCAAGACCAAGTCATGGTAATCATATTATAAGGACTCACGGTCATGCTTGACACCAATGTATAGATACTCGTCACCATGCCTATACATCGTACTCGATCATATAGCAATTAGCAACAAGACTCAACTCCTATTACCTCAAGCTAGGGTTAGACCAAACATTTACCTCGAAGCCTTGAAATTCGCTTAATCCTTAACTATTGCTTTACCTCGTGATCCAAACTCCAATTCAGTGATATCTAGGTATAATCAATTTAACAATATCAATAAAGACTCAATGGTAACAACCCATAGCCTAGATTTTAATTTCCTAGCACTATTCCAGAAATCCTGAAATTAGACACCGGGCCCACATGGTCTAAACTCGAGGCTCGGACCAAAACTCAATCACCCATAACCCTACGAGTCCAAAGATATAATTTATTTTAAGATCGACCCCAAATTGGGGTTGAATTACCCAAAATTCTCAAAACCCTAACTTTGCTCAAAACCCATAATTTCTACCTTAAACTTCATGATTTAGGGCTAGGATTTTAGTAATTAATGAAGAAAATTGAAAGAAATAAGTGGAAAAATGCTTACCCAAGAAGTTTTGACGAATGGGAGCTTCTATGGACGCATAAGTGCTTGGAGAAGAAAGGGCTTCGTGTAAAATTATGAAATTCCCGTCACTGGTTCTGTTTTTAACTTAAAAATTCGCTGGGCAAAATTGTTCATCGCGTTCGCGACACACCTGTGGCGTTCGCGATGAAGGAAGACAGGTAAACATCGCGTTCGCGTGAAAGAGGATGCGAATGCGAAGAGGAAAAAGGCGGGGGCCCAGAACTTGGTCTACGCGAACGCGTGGACTCTAACGCGAACGCGAGGAAGGGAGGGACTGAAGTTACGTGAACACGAGATAGGTTCGCGAACGCGTAGAAGTGGACTAGGCCAGCATCGCGATCGCGTAAGGGCGACCGCGAACGCGAACGCGAAGAACAAATCCGGTCTGCAACAGCTGAAGAAAATCTGCTACGTTTCTAAGTGGAAACCACCCCGACAGCCCTCTGAAACACTCCCGAGCCCTCAGGGCTCTAAACCAAATATACACACTGACTCAAAAACATCATACGAACTTGCTCGCGCGATCAAATCGCCAAAATAACATCATTTACATAGAATCAAGCTTCAAAACTCATGATTCTCCTTTCAAAATTCATAAACTTCCAACTTTAGATATTTAGGTCTGAAACACGTCAAACGACGTTCGATTTCGACCAAACTTTACAGGAAGTACCGGGTGTCGGAACCAAAACACGAGCCCGATACCATAGACTTTTAATCAATTTTCATTTTCCTTAATAATTTCAGAAAAATAATTTAACAGAAAAATTCTTTTACTCAGGTTCTAGACCTCGGATTTCGACTCTGGGCACATGCCCGAGTCCCATATTTTTCTACAGACCTTTCGGGACCGTCCAATATCGGGTCCGGGTCCTGGTCCGTTACCAAAAATGTTGACCAAAGTCAACTATAATCATATTAATATCAAAATTCTTCAAATGTTTTCACAGAATTCATATATTTCAACACAGAAATTTTCTGGCTACGCGCTCGGACTGCGCACACAAATCGAGGCAATAGAAAATGAGGTTTTCAAGGCCTCGAAAGCACAGAATAGATGAGGAAAACAGGTGATGACTCTTTGAGTCGTCACAGTAAATAAGGTTTTCAAGGCCTCAGAAGCTTGGAATAGATAAGAAAATAGGTGATGACCCTTTGGGTCGTCACACTCGTGGAGTTCCAAATCTAGAAAAAATATTTTTCTTGATAAAAGCACAAACAACATGAGCATCATTTTTTCTAGTGGCCATTGCTTCTACCCATTTTGAGACATAGTCAACAGCAACTAAAATATATTCAAAACCGTTTGAAGGAGGAAAAGGACCTATAAAATCAATGCCCCAAACATCAAATATTTCATACACAAGGATAGAGTTAAAAGGCATCTCATCCCTTTTTGAAATTTTACCGCTTCTCTGGCATTTGTCGCAAGTGGTGACATAATTTCTTGCATCTCTGAATAAAGTGGGCCAAAAAAACCCAGCTTCAAGCACTTTTGCGGCTGTTTGTCTTCGTCCATAGTGTCCTCCTACAGCTCCATCATGACAGTGGCTTAGGATACTGTTCATCTCTATTTCTGGTGCACATCTCTTGATCATACCATTTGCACAAAATTTAAACAAGTAAGGATCTTCCCAAAAATAGTATCTTATTTCTTTTTTGAGCTTTTTTCTTTGTTCATAAGATAAATCTTTAGGGATCCATCCTCCAACTAAGTAGTTGGCAATATCAGCAAACCAAGGTGTCTGATTTGTAACTGTAGCGATTGTATAAACATGCTCATCGGGAAATTCCTCCTTGATATCTGTTGTTTCAGTTGGAGGATTTTCCAAACATGATAGGTGGTCAGCCACCTGATTTTCTGAACCTTTTCTATCTTTTATTTCAAGATCAAATTCTTGCAAAAGAAGTACCATCTTAACAATCTAGGTCTAGCATATTTCTTTGCTAAAAGATATTTTAAAGCAGCATGATCAGTAAATACTGTAACCTTTGTTCCTATCCAATAGGAACGAAATTTGTCAAATACAAATAGTACTGCAAGTAGCTCCTTCTCAGTTGTGGCATAATTCTTTTGAGCTTCATTGAGGGTTCGACTGGCGTAGTAAATAGGCCTGAAAATATTATCTCTGTTTTGTCCCAATATCGCTCCAACTGCTATATCAATTGCATCACACATCATTTCAAATGGTTCGCTCTAATCAAGAGAAACAACAATTGGAGCATTAGTTAAATGTTCCTTGAGAATCTCAAATGCTTTCCTGCAATTATCTGAAAATTCAAACTTCACATCGTTCATCAGTAGGTTAGTCAGAGGTTTTGAAATTTTTGAAAAATCTTTTATAAACCTTCTATAAAAACCTGCATGCCCCAAGAAGCTTCTAATACCTTTAACAGTGGTAGGAGGGGGTAATCATGCTATAAGATCAATTTTAGCCTTATCAACTTCTATTCCTTTAGCAAAAATTTTATGTCCTAAAATAATTCCCTCTGTTAACATGAAGTGACATTTTTCCCA
The DNA here is from genome assembly GCA_026770625.1 of Nicotiana glauca. Lineage (NCBI taxonomy): Eukaryota > Viridiplantae > Streptophyta > Magnoliopsida > Solanales > Solanaceae > Nicotiana > Nicotiana glauca. Next base: position 64,768 of record MU699741.1, on the reverse strand, counting down.
ATTAAGAACCAAATTTGTCTCTTCACATCTTTTAAGCACCAAAGTTAAATTATAGAGACAATCTTCAAATTTCATACCAAAAAGTGTGAAATGATCCACGAAAATTTCAAGAAACTTTTCAGTCATGTCTGAGAAAATTGCCAACATGCAACGCTGAAATGCAGCAGGAGCATTACATAATCCAAAGGGCATTCTTCTATAAACATATGTACCTTTAGGGAATGTGAATGTGGTTTCTTCCTGATCTTCAGGAGCAATTGGTATTTGATTATACCCTGAATATCCGTCAAGAAAGCAGTAAAAAACATTATTGATACCCAATTTTTTTCTAAGTATTTTTATACCCAAAATACTTCCAAAATAGCATATTTGTGCATATATAAGCACACCCAAGAGTTTTGGCATTTTTAACGATTTTTAAAACCAATTTATTGCCTATTTTAATACAACAAAATTCAATAATTATTCCCAAAATTATCATTTTGGTGAATAATTTATTATATTCTCACGTTTACACCAAAATGTAATTAAGGTAATTTTTTCATATTTTTATAAATTCGTTTGGTATTTTTAAAGCTAAATTGCATGTAGTTACAATTATAGACTATCTTGTAATTTATAGCATTTTATGTTTATAAAATTGTTCCCAGTATTTTTAAATTAATATTTATATAATAGTTATTTACCCAGTACTCTTAATTTGCTTTTAAAATCTATATTACTATTTTATAAAAAATTAAAAGGGAAAATTGGCTATTTACGATTTGGCCTCAATTGAATTTTAATTATATCCAATTTGGAAACCCAATTAACCCAATTTCAAAACCCACATTACCCAGCCCAATTGCAATTTAACCTGACCCCAGACCCGTTTATCCGATCCGCCCGGCTCCCCATTCAATCTAGGCCGTTGATCTAAATGATCAACGACCACATTTCACTCTTTCCTTTTTAATTTACCAAACCCGCGCTAATTCTAATCATTTCTCACCAAACTCCGCCCTCGAATTCCTTTTCTCTCTCAACTCTCTCTGACGCCCTCATGAACCTTAGCCGCCGCCTTTCAATCCCGCCCTAATCCATGGCCTCCCACGACCATTGGAGATGTGTAATGGCCCCTCGTGGCTCCTGGGTGTTTGCTTCTATGGTTTCACGGCCAAATCTCGAAGGAAGTTGGCCCAGTCATTGCCTGACTTCCATTCATGACCTTTATCCGGTCGTCCCTGACTTTTCTCCGGCCAGCCATGGCCGTTCGAGTCAGATCCTTGGCGCTCATGGTTAGATCGTTAATTTCCAAGGCCTTTATCAACTTTCTGGGTTCTTCGAAACCCTAATCTTTGGGATTTTTGATTTTTCTTTCAGATCTGCTTTAGATTTGTACTTGCCATGAATTTGTGAGTGTGTTCTCGAAAGTTCTTCAACTTTTCTTGCAAAAACGACCCTTCATTAGGGTTTTTCCTTTAAGTTTTTCAAAAGATCTCTAATTTTTAACATGTTTATGTTTTGACTGTGATTTTTTCATGTTTATTCTTCTATCTGTTTCATCATGTTGAAAACCCTAATTCCTTTTTAGTTTATCCTAGTTCTGAAAGTTGTTTGTTTAAATGTGCATTTGCTCTTTGTTGCTGATTCTTTCTTCCTTGTTTAATTTTGAGTTCTTACCATCTTGCAAAACCTGGTTACTGTTAAAGCCCTAATTTTCTTTAGAAGTTTTCTCCCTTGTTCCTACTCCGAGACCCTTTACTTGCTTCTATGTCTTCTTTACTGTTTGACCTACTTGACTACTGTGCTTCGAATATTTTCTTACTACTGAACCCTAGCTTACCCTTACTGCCATTGTATGTTTGTGTCGCTTCTTTTTGTCAACTCGTTTAACACTGCATGCTTGTTCATTCCTTGCTATTTATATAGTGAAGTGCATAACCATGTTCCTTTCTTGTTTGATCTTGATTCCTTTGATCTTGTGACTAATTGCAAAAGGTTTTCTTACGATGCCCTAATTTTTACTCATCTGTTTAAATTAATTGATTCACTTCTTTTATTGTGATGTTTTACCTTGCTGAATCCTTTCCCAAAAATAAGCCTATTTCGTACTTAGACTCGATTATTCACTTCATGCTTTTACTACCCTTTTTATGGCAATAATCAATCTGCCCCAAAACTGATTTTCTTTCCTTAATTAGGTCTACTGATACCTGTTAAGCAGTGTTTCCTTAATTGAAGGGGAATCACTTGGGTTAATTGATTCTGAATAGTGATTGTTTCCATGTTTGTGTTTTAATTTTACTTATTACCTTATTTCTCACTCGTTTTCAAAAACTATAAATACTCTCCTCCCTTTTCTTTGAACACAGACGAACAATCTAAGTTTAAAATACTCTCTTACACTTAAAACTCCCTCTTTCTTTACTGCTACTTGTGCTGTTGCTTTGTCTAGCCGGCTGAAAGCCAAGGCTAGACTGTGGACTCTTATTTGCTCTACTTTTTCTGCACTTTTCTTCTCCACCGGTATGTCCTAGTTAATTTACAAGCTTCAACAACAACATGTTTTTCTTTAATTACTCCAGTTTGTCATTCCTGTCTACTTGTGCTCATGTTTCTTCAGTTAACATGTGTTTCTAGCATGCTGTAATATGTTCCCTTTCCCTTGTAATTTAATGTTTATCTATGTGTACATTCTGTCCGTCGTGTGTTATTTATTTGATACCTTATGAATCCCAAACCCTCATATCCCCTTTATATGCTTTGAGTTATGGTTCAGAAACATGGAAATGTCTGAAATAATTGTCCATGGATATGAACTGGACCCTTTGGGTCCTAAGCTTGTCAATCCCCCATCCCTATTCCCCTATTGTGTGTGCTGAGTAACAGCCTTGGCCTGCCAGTATTTCTAGTTATTGTTCAGGCTATGGCTTGACCTCCATTAGGTCTTTACTCTCTAAATGCTTGATCAACAGGCTTGGTCAGGGGTGTGCCAATCTATTTTGTGGTTGGGCATGACCACCAGCCTGCCTAGGTAGCCCCTACCCCTTCTATTGCACTTACACTTATTCTTAGAACTTAAGTTTTATCCCTCTTGTGTGAGCCTTGCCTTGGGACCCTTGAGCTCCCTCTGAACTTGGACGCATAAGGGCTAGCCTGTAAGGCCCCGAGAAAATGAGTGCTCAAATCCTAGCAACTTGTAGAGTCAAGTTCACCTATGTGTTGGGACTATGTAAAACTTTTTACTGGTTTTGCACTTAAGAATCTAGAGTCAAAATTTTCCAGAAAAGTGTCATTTTTGCGGTTCAGAATGCGATCGCATAATCGATATGCGGACCACTTTCCTGCCGCATAGTTAACCAGGTAAGCAGTCAAAGTTGATGTTATAAATGCGGTCCATTATGCGACCGCATAATCAGTATGCGGACCGCATTCTTGCCGCATAGTTAATCAGAGAGTTAGTCTAAGTTGATGCTATAAATGCTGTCCATTATGCGACCGCATAATCAGAATGCGGACCTCATTTCTACCGCATACCTAGGAAGAGATATTCAGTGATTGGGGTCAGTTTTGATGTCTAATATGCAGACCGCATTCCAATTCGGCGATCGCATAGTGCGACCGCAGATCTTGCTCGAGCTTATATTTTCTAAACTTTAAAACCCGACCCCCTTTCTAATATAACACCCCAACCCCTCATTTTTACATATTTTCTGAACAAAATAAGAGAGAGGGAGGAGGGGTTCTTGAGAGAAAAGTTCATCTTCTTCAAAATTTGTTTGTCAGAGTATCTGGTCCGGGAAATTTTAAAGCAAGTGTCTTCATCTCAATTTCTACAGGTAAAATCCCTGCCCTATTTTCATGGACTTTCAAATTTATTGAGAGGGGAAAAGTCTCATGCATTGGTTCTTGATAATAGGGGTTGAAACACTCATGCATGTTTATTAAAACCTAAAATCT
>MU699741.1:30378-45691 GCA_026770625.1 Nicotiana glauca | reverse complement strand
TTAAGAAATGAAGTTTAATTCTTTTAGAAATTTACTTACAAATTCGATGTGATTTAAGAAATTCAAGCTACCAATGTGTTCACAATTAATCCACGTACACATGCTTTTGGGTCCTAACTACCCCGACAATAGCATAATAGTAGCTACGCATGGACTCTCGTCGCCTCGTGCTTACGTAGCCCCCACAAAAAGGAGAACATAATCAATTACTTCACCTATGGGGTAAATTCCCCCTCACTAGATTAGAAAGGAGGCTCACCTCACTCCGAAGACTCGCAACCGACATTTTACATCCTTCCGAAGGCTTGAACCAATGCACAATGCACCAAAACTAGCCAATGATCACACAAATCAATTAATATAAGCTCAACTATACTTCACAACCCAATTTATAACAATTCCTAACTCCGAACGAAAGGTTGACCAAAATGCCCTCGGGCCCACATGCCCGGAATTCGAAATTTTTCGAAGTTAAAGATTACCTATAACCTTAGGAACTCAAATACATAGTTTTCTCCTAATTCCGTACTCAAAATCGTGGCTAAAATCCATGATTTATAATTTTCTAGGTTTTCAACCAAAACCCCAATATTTACTCTAATTTCCATGGTTAAATCCATATATAATCGATATATTTAACTCAAAAGTGATAGGGATGACTTAACTTAATCATTGACGACAAAATCCCCTCTTGAAGCTCCCCAAAAATCGCCCATGCCATGATGAAATGAGATAGAAATGGCCAATCCTCGACTTTAAAATGACATTTTGCCTCCAGGGATTTTCGCTTCTACGAAAAAATCCCTCTTCCGCGAAACCCACTTCAGCGGAAAATGATCCGCTTTTGCGGTCCCTGGGCTGCATCCCATCTTCGCTTCAGCGGAAACCAAACCGCATCAGCGGTTCCGCTTAAGTAGTCCAAAAGCGGCTTCTGTGGCTCCTCCCCAAGCTGGCCTTTCCCGCTTCTGCGACCATTCCTCCGCAGATGCGGTCCCGCTTCTGCGGAATTTTGACCGCATCTGCGGTCCTCAAGCCTTAGTCCAAAAATTGCTTCTGCGGCCGCCCCTTCGCTTCTGCGGTTTCGCTTCTGCGGTCAACCAACCGCAGATGTGAAAATACCAGCAACCAGATGCCTTCAGCTCCCTTCAAACTCCAATTTCGATCTGTTAACCACCCGGAATCCACCCGAGGACGCCGGGACCCCAACCAACCACACCAACCAATCTCAAAACATATTACGGACTCACTCGAGGCTTCAAATTAAATCAGACAACACTAAATTCACGAATTACACCACGGTTCAAGCTTTATGAACTTTCCAACTTCTACTTTCGATGCTTAAACCTATGAAATCACGTCCGACTGACCTCAAATTTTGCACACAAGTCATATTCAATATTATAGACCTACTCCAACTTTCAGAATTGGATTCCAACCCCGATATCAAAAAGTCAACCTCCGGTCAAATTCCTCAAAAACCTTCAAATTTCTATCCTTAGCCAAATGGCTTCAAAATGGCCTACGGACCTCCAAATTCACTTTCGATCGGGCTCCCAACTCCAGAATCACCATACGGAGCTGCTCCTAGTCTCGGAATTCCAAATAAACATTGATAACACCGAAATGCACTTCAACCAAACTTATGAAATTCCTTTTAAAATGCTAACTTCTACAATAGGCGCCAAAACGCTACTCTGTTATCCAAAACCCGAACTGGGAAAACGCCCAAGTCCAAAATCATCATACGAACCTGCTGGAACCTTTCGATACTGATTCCGAGGTCGTTTACTCAAAAATTCAATCCTAGCTTATTTTTTCAACTTTAAGCTTTCAAATGAGAATTTTCATTTAAATTTAACTCCGATCTTCCTGAATTTAAATTCCGACCATGCAAACAAGTCAATATACCTGAAATGAAGCTGCTCATGGCCTCAGACTGCTGAATGACGTGCTGGGGCTCAAAACGACCGGTCAGGTCGTTATATCTCTCCCACTTAAACATGCGTTCGTCCTCGAACGTGCTGAGAACTATACCGAAGTAGTCTGAAATCACTGTTTAGCACCTCATGCAACTTCCCGTGCTACCACAACTTAGATGAGCACATCAGCTCGATAAATTCTGAAGATATTCCCTTTTATTCAAACAAATAAGCCTTAGAGCCCGATTCCAATATACGGAATTTTATGCCAGGCATGTTTCCAACATAAGAGCACCAAATCATTCACCACACGTTGTACCCAACATGACTGCATAACCTTGCTGAATTCTTACTTTGCAACACTTAATCCACAGGACCACGATAATATTTTCTGATCAACTTAGCCAACATTCAATGAGTCAGATGCTCCCATTGCACCTCATGACACACGCAAGTCTTACCCTAACTCTTACAATACCGCCACGATGGATGAGATGTGCCAAAATTCATAATCAACTGTCGAGTCAACCAATCATTGATTCTATACTTCTGACAAGAAAAATCACCACATTCTAGACGAAATAATGATCTTTGCTCCTTAATATACTTCATATAGTCAGATTGCACTGATCCTAAATCCCAAAATCTCGTCTCACCCAGTACGAACTGCTCAAGCAATAAGCCACTCCGAATGCGATCACAAGTCTCATATGACACCACAATGTGCCAATAGGCCACCAATCCGAACATAACACAAATAGGAAATCGAACTCTGGAAGGAATTAACTAACCCCCGCACTAATACGGACTTTCCTTAGAAGATAGGAAGCGAAACACACAAAAATAGCATATAGAAAACCAGACTCGACATCACATTGTTACGTCGTGCAACCCGATCCAAATAACAAACCCATGGCGGCGTGCCACCCGTTCCACACATAGATCTCACATAAGGAGATTGCACTTCGAGCTAAATTTGCTCATTATAATAAAAATATCAAATTTCAATCGTAAACACTCTAAGTGCTTAATGCCATCCCTGAGAAAACACATAGCGCTATAGGCTACAAAACTCAAGCACAACTGAGGTTCGATGCAAGATCTAAATCTCAAGAGCCATCCTGCTCACCTAACATCATCGCGACGCGGAACCTCAACACATACACAATTTCTCAGGCCGTCTCAAAACTCATACGGTGCAATACATCATTACCTGGAATATCTGCCGATGAGATGACACCTTGACTACTTCATAAGGAGCATATTACTGAAATGAACACAGCTGGCCTGCTATAAAGCCCAAATTCACATTTAAATCCATCCACTGACCTCAAGTTGATCCTGATCATATCAAATTTAGCCAATGACCTTTCCATACTAATTTCCCACCTCTCGTAACACACAAGGACAACCATCATAACCGGAGCAACCTCCTCGGTTCATAACCCAATATATAAAGTGCCCTCCAGGCATAAATTCTCAAATTAATGATATTACCACAATCCTCATACTTGGTTTAAATCTTTAGCCAATCAAGTGACTACATGTCACACTTATACAATCTTCCCGTGGGACACACTCCCACAATCTTCCGAAATAAATAAGGGGTCCGCACATCTAAACCATCAGACGCACTAACGCTGAAAAGCGATCTAGAATCCCTAACCAAGATGCAAAACCTCTTCCACAACACGTCAATCTCAGGTGACGCTGAGGACAATTCCAATTTACTCTAATCATTCAACCCTTTCCTTGCTCATCCGAGCCCGTGACATCCATGTCAACACTGAACTGCAACCTTGATCCTCACTTTATATTTCCATGCTACTCTCTGCACCCAACGTGCCAACATACGATAGAACGTGATTTTTCATCATAACTCCGAAATCATTAATATTTTAACACTTCAGCATATACGAACCTTCCACTTAACTCACTTCAGGAGAATCATAGCAATACGCAGGTACTTTTCCACAACCGCAGAATGTGCAAATCTGCAAGTAGTGGTCCAAGCCACCATAGCCCTTCCGAAATCTGCTTCCACATAACAAGCCACAACAGAAGAATGCCCCTGATAAATCATCAATCACGGCAGCCGATAGGCCTCACACATACCCTCACAATTCATACACGTAACTTGATCTCGCAGACCGAACTGATCACTGGCCCTAATATGCCAATTCAACTATGGCTAGTCAATTTACCTTCTTCCAATTCCTCCATGCTTGCCTTAAAAATAATACTAACTCCATCTACACTCACCCCGAGTGTCCTTGATTCACGAGACCAGGCTATCTCAAATCCCTCGAACTATTTCATATCTTTCAGATGCTACACCACAAGTCAAAATTTCATAGAACATTCAGTGCCTCTTCCAATAAACTGCTATAAAGCTTGATTCTTAACTGTACTTATAGGCTTGAAATCATCGGGCACCACACTTTAACTTCTGAATTTACTGGGACCATTATTGAGAGCCACCCACTCTAAGTTGGTCCCGAACATAACTCACTCCATAGATCTTATAACACACGAATACTCTCTCAGCGGGGCACCTGGCAAAAATCACTTTTTCTGAAACTTATATCCATACAAGGCATAAATCCTGAACCTTTTTCCAAGTCCGGACATGAGCCAATAAGGCCAACCATCGCATGCCTCCAACAATTCATTTGCTCGAATTACCACTTATGGTCTTTTCTTATAGTTGAAATAATCCATCAATATGCGAATAACCAGAAATCATGCAAGTAGTTAACCATACAACCTAATCACAAGCGGTGGGACTCTCCCACTTAGCTTGAAGCCGCCACGTCGCCATTCTTGAGTTCGCCCGACTCTCTGTATAATTTCATCATTTCATCATTTCCTCGGAATCTTCCTGTACATCCCTATCTTTCATATTCTGAGGCATCATTCACATTCGCACGACCGATCTCTTTGTTGAACAACCAATATAATCCCTTGTAGAAGCTTCGCCAACCACGCGACCGCTAATCTGCTCACGGGGAATAACCCACCTAGGGGAATCACCTCCCGACATCTTCCCACACCGCTGCACGGGGTACATTCCATATGACACTAAAAGCCCATCCTGAGTTCGAGCTCACCTTCCAGTTGCACAAGTCCATTCGCCCCTTTCGGACATCAATTAAACGTGCGGCAACATCTTTCCAAATTCAGGGTTATGCTGCACCCTCCTCCATTTCAAGCAGCTCATTTCTGCCATATCAATCTTCTGCCGCATAATAGTCCGTACTTCACATCATACACGCAGGCTTCAATCATCAATCATTAAAATCCCCAACTCGATCCAAACTCTCTCTAAGGCGCGTAGTCATCTACTACCAAGCCCATTTGAAACACCCACCACTCTCCCACTTTGGCGGAACTTATCTCTTTAATTAACCACTCGACCTTGCTCCTCATACTTGGCCTCCTAGAAGTTTTAAGCACCACCTGACACTTCCCACATGTCCTTCCTCATACTTTGCTACTCAATTGTTGCCTCAGATAAAATCTACCTTCGTGGCACTTGAACCCACCATTGTTACTAACTTTAAACTTTTCCAAAGGTCATATTTATCGACCCGTTAACATTAGAAATTCAGATTCGATCTTAAACCACTGCACCATGCGATATCCGACAGTCGTAGCTCCAATACTAGTTCACAATATCCTGCCATAAAGGCAAATTGTAGCAAATTATAAAACCGATAAACTTAGTACGTCCAATTAGGACGATAGCACCCCAATGGAGAGGAGAACTCCACCACATTTGCAATCACCACGTTTCATTACTTCCACCGGTCCACATCTGACCATTCTTAATTCAACTTTTTTCCTCCGCCAGAAATAAAATACTGAATCCCTTGATTACACGCTGAGTAAACCTCCCTTCAATCCATCCACTGCCCCGACACATGGGCAAACGTCCCACCATCACAACAACACTGCGGAATAATTTCTCATAAGCGTCATGGCAACCTGTGCCTAGCCTCAAGGCTCTTAGAAGTTCTGTTACTGAGCTGAAACATTAGAATATCCTTCCAAAGCACGACTATAATAGTCCAATCAACTATACCGGGAAAATCATCCCGCACCACATTTGTAGTGCCATTACAACCCTTCAATTTTCAATTTATAACAAGCGCTCGCGTAAGATTGAGTAGGAAGAAATCAAAGGAATAAGCCTTAAAGGAATCGAACCGCATGAAAAGGAAATCAAGAAGGGAAGTACTCCTAACAGCCCTATAGCCTCCTGAGGATAAGTACAGACGTCTCCGTGCCGATCCGCGAGACTCTACCAGACTTGCTCATGAATCGTGAGACCGACGGGAACTTAGTGCTCTGATACCATGTTGTCACGACCCAAAATCCACTTAGGGTCGTGGTGGCGCCGGACACCTCTGTCAGGCTAGCCAACTAACTCATCCATTAATTCCGTTTTTAATACTTTTGAAAGTCTAAGGTTTTTCCTTCCATTTTTATAAATAAAAGTTCACTAATAGAATTCAAATTTAAATAATAATAGTTAGAACAAATCCGTTGTAAACCATCCCAGAAACCCGGTGTCACAAGTACATGAGCGACTACTGATAAGAGAAATNATATGTATACCTGTGCAACAAAAATGCATAGAAGTGTAGTATGAGTATGTAATCAACGTGTACTCAGTGAGTATCCCGCCTGATCCCAAAGGGGTAGAGACGAGATGGCCAACTTCGACACTCACTAGAGGTCAATTAACAATATTCTATAAGTGCGAGGATAATCATGGATTTATATAGAAGTTCAAATTGTGAAGCCAGAAAATAGGTAAACACCTTCAATAATAAATCAAGGGCTTCCAAGGTTTATTCTTTATTATCTTATCAGTTTATATCAATCCACGTAGGGCCAATTCCACATTTACAATTTTCAAGGGATAGATAAACATGCGTAAATCATACTGAGGTCGACGGCCTGCTCCAACAGAAATGTAAATTGTGCACTGCCGAGGGTCGAGCGGCATGAACCATAGATGCATCTATTATCACCGAGGCGTTCGGCCCATTCAATAATTAAACACATATCCTGCTCGCGAATCATCCATGCGACGCAGGCTCACACAAAGTACATGCTCAACCAGTCAAATAAGAACTTATCGGGGAATATTTATTCAAATAAAACCAATTCTCCTTTAACAATTTAAGAAATGAAGTTTAATTCTTTTAGAAATTTACTTACTAATTCGATGTGAGTTAAGAAATTCAAGCTACCAATGTGTTCACAATTAATCCACGTACACATGCTTTTGGGTCCTAACTACCCGGACAATAGCATAATAGTAGCTACGCATGGACTCTCGTCGCCTCGTGCATACGTAGCCCCCACAAATAGGAGAACATAATCAATTACTTCACCTATGGGGTAAATTCCCCCTCACAAGATTAGAAAGGAGACTGACCTCGCTCCGAAGACTCGCAACCGACATTCTACATCCTTCCGAAGGCTTGAACCAATGCACAATGCACCAAAACTAGCCAATGATCACACAAATCAATTAATGTAAGCTCACCTATACTCCGCAACCCAATTTATAACAATTCCTAACTCCGAACAAAAGGTTGACCAAAATGTCCTCCGGCCCACGTGCCCGAAATTCAAAATTTTTCGAAGATAAAGATTACCCATAAACATAGGAACTCAAATATATAATTTTTTCCTAATTCCATACTCAAAATCGTGGCTAAAATCCAAAATTTATAATTTTCTAGGTTTCCAACCAAAACACCTATATTTACTCTAATTTCCATTGGTTAAATCCATATATAATCGATATATTTAACTCAAAAGTGATAGGGATGACTTAAATTAATCATTGACGACAAAATCCCCTCTTGAAGCTCCCCAAAAATCGCCCATGCCATGAAGAAATGAGATAGAAATGGCCAATCCCCGACTTTAAAATGACATTCTGCCTCCAGGGATTTTCGTTTCTGCGAAAAAATCCCGCTTCCGCGAAACCCGCTTCAGCGGAAAATGATCCTCTTTTGCGGTCCCCGGGCTCCATCCCATCTTCGTTTTAGCGAAAACCAAACCGTATCAGCGGTTCCGCTTAAGCGGTCCAAAAGCCGCTTCTGCGGCTCTTCCCCAAGTCGGCAATTCCCGCTTCTGCGACCATTCCTCTGCAGATGCGGTCCCGCTTCTGTGGAACCTTGACCGCATCTGCGGTCCTCAAGCCTTAGTCCAAAAATCTCTTTTGCGGCCACCCGTTCGCTTCTGCGGTTCCGCTTCCGCGGTCAACCAACCGCAGAAGCAAAAATACCAGCAACCAAATGCCTTCAGCACCCTTCAAACTCCAATTTCGATCCGTTAACCACCTGGAATCCACCCGAGGCCTTCGGGAACGCAACCAACCACACCAACCAATCCCAAAATATATTAGGAACTCGCTCGAGGCTTCAAATTACATTAAAAACACTAAAATCACGAATTACACCCCGAGTCAAGCTTTATGAACTTTGAACTTTCCAACTTCTACTTTCGATGCTTAAACCTATGAAATCACGTCCGACTGACCTCAAATTTTGTACACAAGTCATATTCGACATTATAGACCTACTCCAACTTTTGAAATTGGATTCTGACCCCGATATCAAAAAGTCAACCTCCGGTCAAACTCCTCAAAAACCTTCAAATTTCTATCCTAAGCCAAATGCCTTCTAAATGGCCTACGGACCTCCGAATTCACTTCCGATTGCGCTCCCAACTCCAGAATCACCATATGGAGCTGCTCCCAGTCTCATAATTCCAAACAGACATTGATAACACCGAAATTCACTTCAAACCAAACTTAATAAATTCCTTCTAAAATGCTAACTTCCACATTAGGCGCCAAAACGCTACTGGGTTATCCAAAACCCGAACCGGGAAAATGCCCAAGTCCGAAATCATCATATGAACCTGCTGGAACCTTCCGATCCCAATTCCGAGGTCATCAAAAATCCAATCCTAGTTTATTTTTTCAACTTTAAGCTTCTCAAATGAGAATTTTCATTTAAATTTAACTCCGACCATGCGAACAAGTCAATATACCTAAAATGAAGCTACTCATGGCCTCAAACTACTGAACGACACACTAGGGCTCAAAAAAACCGGTCAGGTCTTTACATTGTACCTTTTTTTCTTTATCTTTTTGTTCTTTTAGAAGTTCAGGGTCTATTTTATTCTCACTTTCATTTACCTGTTCCACTTCTTTTGGCTTTCCTTGTCTATCTGCATATGGATCATCAAGAGTTTTACCTGACCGCAGAGAGATGGCTTTGAGGTGTTCCTTTGGATTTTTCTCAGTGTTACTTGGTAAAGCACCTTTTATTTGCCCGGACATGAGGGTTGCTAATTGGCTTACCTGAATTTCCAAATTCTTGATAGCTGAATGTTGACTTTCAACCTTCTCGTCAGTAGCCTTAATCAAGTTGTACATCAGGTCTTCAAGGCTTTTTTTATGAACTCTGTGGGGCTGCTACTGATTTTGTTGAAAATTTTTGTTGCCCTCTATTTTGATTTTGAAACCCAGGTGGTCCTTGTACCTGTTGTTTTTTATTAAAAAATCTTTGAGGATTTTCAGTACCATTAGGATTACTCCATTGAAATCCTAGATGTTTTTGTGCCATGGGACTACCAAATGACTAATTATTTCTATAACCAATCATATTTGCATGTTCCTCATTTTGTGTTGAAGCTTGACACTCATGATTGGGATGATTACCTCCACAAACATCACAATTCTCAAGTTGAGATGATGATTGATTATTTACTTGAAAGGTCTCAACATTTTGTGTTAGAGTTGCAATTTGTTGCGCTAATGAATTCAAAGCTTCCACTTGATTGACTCCTACTGCTTTTTTAACAATCATTTTGTCAAAGGGCCATTGAACAGCATTTTCAGAAATTTCATCAAGCCATTTCATAGCTTCTGCAATGGTTTTGCTCATTATGGATCCTCCTTCTGCAATTTCAATAACTTTTCTAATAGAGGGTTTAAGACCATGATAAAAAATATATAAGATGTCAAGATCTTAGTGTGACGACCCTGCCGTCCGTCTTAACAATTAACACCCCGATCCCCTATTAACTACTTTTTCCAAGTCTATTTATGCTTATTTGAATTGCCGGGGTGTTCGGTTTTGAACTTCGGAGAGTTTTGGGACACTTAGTCCCTAAATGAGAGCTTAAATGTTGGAAAGTTTCCTGTAATTGGAAGAATGTGAAGACAGCCTCAAAATGGAAATCTGATGGTTTCGTTAGCTCCGTTAGGTGATTTCGGGGTTGGGAATGTGTTCAGAATGTGTTTTGGAAGTCCGTAGTCGATTTAGGCTTGAAATGCCGAAGTTTGAATTTTTGAAATTCTGATCTAATAATGAGATTTTGATCCGAGGGTCAAAATGGAATTTTGAAAGTTTCAGTAGCTCTGTCATGTAATTTGTGATGTGCGTGTAAAATGTCAAGTCATTCGGACGTGGTTTGGTTAGGTTTTTGATCGAAAACGTATTTTGAAGATTTGAAAGTTCATAAGCTTGATTTTTTGTTTGATCCATCGTTCCGATGTTGTTTGATGTGATTTAAAACTTCGAGCGATTCCGTGTTAGGTTATATGACTTGTGTGCATAATTAGACGGGGTCCTAGGGGCCTCGGGTGTGTTTCGGATGGGCTACAGATCATTTTCCTCCTATTTTGAACTCCTGTAACTGTTGCTTCTGATATCCTTCTACGCGATTGCGAAGCATCTCTCGCGATCGCGATGCCTTATTTTACCTAACTGGATATTTCCTCTTCGCGTTCGCATAGACTACCTCGCATTCGCATACATGTGCTATGTCCACTCTTCGCGTTCGTGGACGCTTTCATGTGTTCGCGTAGAGCAAATTTTGGACCTCGATACTTTTCCTTCAACGCGTTTGCATTCATGCTTCCGCGATCACGAAGCATTGTTTTTCTCCCTTCTGGACCTCGCGAAGTATTCATGCTTCAATACGTTCTGAGAACGCGAACGCGAAGGGAAGAAAAACAGTGCTTCGCGATCCCAGAAGCATAAATGCAAACTTTCGTTGAAGGAAAAGTATCGAGGTCCAGAAGATGCTCTATGCGAACGCGTGAAAGCATCCACGAACACGAAGAGAAGGCATAGCACAGGTACGCGAACGCGGGGTAGTCTATGCTAACGCGAAGAGGAAGTAAACTGGGATTCGCGAACATGACGAGGAAATATCCAAGTGGGTAAAATAAGGCATCGCGATCGCGGGAGATGCTTTGCGCTCGCGTAGAAGGATATCAGAAGCAGCAGTTACAGCAGTTCAAAATAGGAGGAAAATTATCCGTAGCCCATCCGAAAAACACCCGAGGCCACAGGACCTCATCTAATTACAAACATCAGTCAAATAACCTAACATGGACTTGCTCAAAGTTTCAAATCACATCAAACAACATCGGAACGATGGATCAAACAAAAAATCAAGCTTATGAACTTCCAAATATTCAAAATACGTATTCGATCAAAAACCTAACCAAACCACGTCCGAATGACCTGAAATTTTGCTCACACATCCCAAATGACATGACGGAGCTACTGCAACTTCTAGAATTCCATTCTGATCCTCGAATCAAAATCTCACTATCAGACCGGAACTTCAAAAATTCAAACTTCGGCATTTCAAGCCTAAATCAACTACGGACTTCCAAAACACATTCCGAACACACTTCCAACCCCGAAATCACCTAACGGAGCTAACGAAACCATCGGATTTCCATTCTGAGGATGTCTCCACACTGTTCTAATTCCGGGCAACTTTCCAACACTTAAGCTCTCATTCAAGGACTAAGTGTCCCAAAACTCTCCGAAATTCAACACCGAACACCTCGGCAATTCAAATTAGCATAAATAGACTTGGAAAAAGCAGTTAATTGGGGATCAAGACATTAATTATTAAGACGGACGGACGGCTCGTCACACCCTCCTACACTTAAACATTTGTTCGTCCTTGAACCAGCATATAAAGACATACCTGAAGCCCTCAAGTCACTGAGTGCGCTCTGCCAACATACACTCGCGGGTGATCCCACGTCACCCCAATCCACTTAAGCATGACGACACCATCTCAACTGAAATTTAGCCTTTCTAGCAATACCAATAAGCCTTCAAGCCAGAATTCTCACCTTACATCCATTGCCAAAAGACCCGATCTTATATCCATATTCGGTATCAGTCTCAACCAGCTATTTCGATACAAGCCAACAAACATAGGGTACAACCACACAATATGACACATCACACATAGGCCCATAATGACATTTCTGATAGCAATACTTGCTTAAGACCAAATCCGTACTAGCCATAAGCCTCATATTCAATAGGAACTCTTTTCAAACCTCCACAACACTGGCGATGATACGATAACCACAAAAACCGCATAACAAAACACTCGAATAACCAAATCTTAGCCAACACCAACGGGTACACACCCCACAAGTTAAAACTCAAGAAGCATAGAACGGAAATGACTGAACATGAGAAAGGAAACACATAAGGGAACTAACAAACAAATTAAACTTGAACAAATTCTTCTAAAACACAAATCGACAAAAACATCTAATAAGAAAGAATGAGAGCATATAAAAGACTTATAAGGATCTTAAAATGATATAACTCTCACCGTAGTACACAGCCCGGTCTCAACATATCAAATCACCTGAAATCAGAGGGTCCCGCCCTCCACACTGAATCACAAGTAAGGCACACATCAACCCATCTAGAGACTCTCACTAGATCAATTCCATCTATAATTTACAACATTGAGTGGCTCCCACACTGGTGGAGCATAGAAATCATAGCTCATAACCAAGAATACTCAGAAGTAACATCAAACCTACCAAAACTGACCACAGAAATTTACTACTAGCCCCATAGCTCTCGATAGTAGTTAGAAACAGACGATTGACACTGCTATCACTCATAGAACCTCCCAACAGGATAATCACATAGACAGAGTGCAAATCAAGAAGCACTCTCATAAATGGAACAACAAACACGGAAACTCACCCCGATAAGCAAAACTGTGATGAACTATAGAGAGTGCCCCTCTATAACAAACTAAATTCATACCTGAATGATATTAGTTGGCGTACCGACCTCAACCTACTATATGAAACACATCAACAAGCCAGGCCTCTCCCTCTTGGGCACCCTCTAGCTGCCTGAATACCTCGCTGTGACACATCGGTCTGAAGTCTGGGACAATTTTCTCACCAAGTGGCTAGTATCTCCACACTCAAAGAACCCTCTATGCTGACGAGGCAGTGGGAACTGTGCGGTACGGGTACTCCGAGACCCATGAGCACCTAAGTCACCATGCAAGGCCTGAAGCGCGAACTGAACTAGCTGACCCATAAAAACCTCTACCATGACGCATCCTGCCTCCAAAATAAGGACTAGTATATCTCACCCTTCTACGAGGTAAGTATCTTGCCTAACCTTGTGTGGGCGACTTCGCCTTAGGATTTGAGTCTTCTTTGTTGATTGTATTCCTTGTACGCGAGGTGACGAGTGCGTGCTCGGATTTATTTTTGGAAAATTATCCCTTTTAGGCTCCTAGATCCTTGTAATCACTGAGTATGAAATTGTTCTTGATACGATTGCGTTCCCTGTTCTTAGTTTCACCTCTATGTGTCTTAATTGGAAACTTATTTTCCCTTTTTGGTTTATTCTAGTTGCATAATTCACTTTTACTTGTGTAACTGAAGACATTTACCCTTCTATAGCCACATTACCCTTCCTAACGACTGGTCTTTGTTTGGAAATCATCATTTCTATCTCTCATGCAATTAATTGGTCTTAATTGGAAAGAAGTTTGATATCCTATGTTTAGTTGATATTTCCTTGAATGTAATTATTCAATTCATGTTAATTTTCCTTATTATTTGGATACTCCTTGATTGTAAGTTCCTCTGTGACTTCGTATAAATATGTTACCTGTCCTATTGTTGTGGTTACCGGTGTAGCTATCGCATACTTATCATGTCTTTGTGATTTTGTTGAGGTTATCGTGCTTCTTAGTTTTCTATGACCCTGATTATGTATTGTGACTCCCTTGCCGGGACGTTATTATTTCCTGTTATTGACTCCCTTGCCGTGATATGATTGTCTTCTATTGTTGACTCCCTTGCCAGGATGTTGTTGTTCTATTATTTGGGTGAGGAGGAGTGATAAGGCACGAAGGGTGATGCCGTGCACATGTATATTTATAATTATTGGGCTATAGTGCGGGATACCAAGAGATCCCTAGCACGTATATTGAGGATACCAAGAGATCCTTGGGATACCAAGAGATCCACAGCACATATAATGAAGATACCAAGAGATCCTTGGGATACCAAGAGATCCCTAGTACATATTTTGGGGATACCAAGAGATCCCCAGAACATATGTTGAGGATACCAAGAGATACCCGGCACAGATATTGAGGATACCAAGAGATCCTTGGGATACCAATAGATCCCTAGTACAGATACTGGGGATACCAAGAGATCCTCAGGATACTAAGAGATCCCCAGCACATATATTGAGGATACTAAGAGATCCCCAGCACATATATTGAGGATACCAAGAGAACCTAGGGATACCAAGAGATCCCTAGTACATATATTGGGGATACCAAGAGATCTTCGGTATACCAAGAGATCCCTAGCATACATATTTATGTTTGGGACTATAGGACGATATCTTGGGAGATCCCCGATTAAACTTATTATGTTCTGAGCTGATGTTTTCATTGATTCTATCCGCGTGAAAACATTTCGGGTGCTGGCCGTTCCATTTCTTATACTTACTAGTTGGTATAATTCTTGTTAAAACACACTTGCAGAAGCATGCACGTAGTTGGACACCCCCATTAGAGGTGAATTCCTTCCGATTTTGCTAGGGGTGGGGATACGCCCTCGTTTATCCATTATATATGTGAGAGAGGCCCTAGTTGACCAGTTAGTTGTCAGCATGACCGTGAGATTGATGGGGCACAGGATGCCAAGTATTAGATTTCAGATGCTGGGTTTTTGTGACTTGTGGTTTGTCCGAGACTTAGTAAAATTATGGAAAGAGTTGAATAAGACCTTATGTGAACATCATTGTAGGATATGATTAATTGACTTGTTTGCCCATGCTGTGTTGTGACCTTAGGACTTGGATTGTGAATCTGCCATCATTTCGTATGATCATTTATTATATTCTCGTTGCTACTTGTTGTCCTCTCTTCCTTATTGTGAATTGTAGCATTTTTAGTCATTCATGCAGACTTTACATATATATATATATATATATATATATATATATATATATATATATATATATATATACACA
>MU699741.1:5217-22093 GCA_026770625.1 Nicotiana glauca | reverse complement strand
TGTTTTTGTTATATATATATATATATATATATATATATATATATATATATATATATATCGGTTCCGTTATTCCTATAATTATACTATAATTTGACCGGTAGGTGCCTTGACTGTTCCTCATCACTACTCCACCGAGGTTAGTCTTGATACTTACTGGGCACCGCCGTGGTGTACTCATGCTACTCTTCTGCACATTTTTGTTGTGCAGATACAGGCATTCCCATTCAGTTCTGTCAACCTGGGAAGGAGGTTCTCTATAGAGACTTTGAGGTATATCTGCTACGTCCGCAGACCGAAGAGTCACTTTCTATCTTCTGTAATAAGTATAGTTCTATCACTATTTTCCTTTGTATAGATATTCTCGAGTCAGAGCCTCTTATGTATCCCTTAGCTTGTGATTTGTGAGTTTCCGGGTTTTGGGAATATTGTTATCTTCGAGAATTGTTGTGGTATGTGTCTAGCGGCACCTTAAATACCGTTTGATTTTACTAACTTAGTTTTATTTACTTTCTTCAGCAATTATGGTTTATCTTCCGCATTGTTACGCTTACCTAGTCGTAGGGACTATGTGCCATCACGACATGTTCATGGAGGGCGAACTGGGGTCGTGACACTTGGATACCATGGTCTGAGCATTTTCTTAACATTACTTTTAATCGTTCCCATGCTTGGTATATAGATTCAAAATTTGTCTGCATAAAATTATTGATTTCTTGCTTCATTTTAAATGTTTTTGCTGGTGAAGAATATTAATTAAGAAATTTCTGAGCCATTTGATCCCACATAGTGATTGAACCTCTTGGCAGACTTCGCAACCATGTCTTTGCTTCACCTTTTAATGAAAAAGGAAAAAGTCGTAACCTGATAGCGTTTGTTGTGACTCCATTATACCTGCAAGTTTCAACTAATTCAAGAAAATCAATTAGATGGGTGTGAGGATCTTCACTCGCATTACCAGTAAACTGACATGACTGTTGAATGGTTTGAATCAAGCCTGTGCGAATTTCAAAATTGTTTGCTGCAATTTGTGGTCTCCTCACACTTGATTCTCCTTCAAAATGATCTGGCCTTGCATAATCTCTGAGTATTCTATCACGTCGTGGAGCCACCTTATCGAACTGTTCTTCCACTTGATGTGGTGGTAGTTGGTTATTATTAAGCTCTTCATTCTCCATTTCTTCACAAGTTATACTTTGAGGAGAAGATGTTTGTCCTTTCCTGCACAATCGAAGAGTTTTTTCAATTTCTGAATCGTAATTCGCCAACTCTTTTGTAGAAGAGCGGGTCATAAACTACCTGAATTCCTTAAAGAAAAGATATTTTTTTGGAAAGAAAATCAAACTTAGTTCCTAAAATAGTAGGGTTAATACTAAAAAGAAAAAAATGTAGATTAAAATAGTAGTAGTAATTAATATAACTAGTGATACAAAAAAATAGAAAATAATTTTTTTTTCTTAATAAAATGAGCAAGCTGATCCTAGAAACAATAGAATGATACTGTAGAATAAAAATAAAAATTAAAAAAAATGATACGAAAATAGTAAGTATTAATATTGTTAATAAGATATTCTAGAAAGACATTACTAGTAATAATAATTATAGTAGTAACAAAAAAACAAAAAAATAATAAAACAAAGATAACAATAATACTAATGATATTACTAATAATAACAATAATAATAGTAAGTTCTCAAATTAATAACAAAACAATTATTCTGAAGTAGATGTTGCCAATCCCCGGCAACGGCGCCAAAATTTTGACGAGTGTCTAGCGTATATAAAATTTTAACTCGTATTCTGTCAAAAAATAGTACAGAAAGATGTCGGACCCACAGAGATTGGTTTATCTATTCTACAGATGTTTCTTGTTTTAGTTACTATTTGAGAAAATCAGAAAGAGTTGAGTTTTAAATTAATTAAGTAAAAATGCACGAATGGAGTAATAGAAAATATTTTTTTTCACAATATAATAAAAAGGTGTTGGGATCCTGACTTCACTTAATATTTTTTATTATATAGTACATACATTTATTCTTCAACTTCTATGTCTCATAAATGTATAAATGTCACTCACGATTACATTTATATATTATTACTATAGTTGAACAATTAAGTGCACTCCTCTCGGTTATATAAATTAATTGTCAAAATGGTAATATTAAAAAACCATAAATATATACTTGATCTAAAGCATGCTCTTTTTTTAGTAAGTCCCTTTCGGTTACCCTACTTGTTATAACTGATTACTACAATATTCGCCTCTTTCGATTACAAATAAGTGTACAATCAATTTTAACATATAAGAGCTAGATGTCACTAAATATAGGTTAACATCTATCAATACCAAAATTAACTATTACCTCTTCCGCCTCTTTCGATTACAGAATTAATAAGAAATTAATATGTAGTACCAAATAGATAGATGTTAACAAATCAAATAACACCCAACTATAAAGCAGATAAAATTTAAATAAAAAGCTTCAGCTCAAGTATGTGAAATTGAAGAATAAATATAAAAATATTAAGATCCGTTATTTTCCCAACACAAGAAAAGTTACTCCATATTGGAGCCAATACCGATAATGAAAATATTCTTGCCCATTGAATAAGAAAATTGAAAGAAATATTCAAGAGAATAATTTCCCCTATTTAATTAAAAACAAGTGCTAGAGTAATTTTCAATATTATAATTTATTCGGAACTAGAAATGAAGCCAGTATAGTTGCTAAAAGAAAGAAAATATTCACAAAATAAGAACTTAGAAAATGGAAAGAAATGAGTTGATCAAGAATGAGGCTTTTGCTTTCTGATCTTCATTCCCAAATAGCTCAAGATGTAGCTATTTATAGCAAGTTCTCCGCAACAATTCCCATTATTTTTGGACTTTTTTTAATTAAATAAAACTTTGTCATCTTTTTCATTTAAGTTGGCCCAAGTTGCCAACTAACAAATGCCAAATTGATTTTACGACAACTTGGATCTACTTGGCAAATTAAACTTTGTGTCTTTGAAATTGGTTTTGCTGACAAAGTTTTCTTTCAAAAAGTAGAACATGTCCACTTGGTAGTAATGATTTTATTCCTTCTTGCTTTTCTCTTTCCATCAATGGTTGTCCACTTGCTAGTAATGATTTTATTCCTTCTTGTTTTTCTCTATTCAGTAATAGTTGTCCCTTTTTCTTTCTCCATTTTGTTTGTCTTGAATTTTTTCATGTGCACAACTACTTTCATCATTTGTAAAGTTGCATAACCACTTTACTTTTAATTTTTCAGTATTATAGTTTTTCTTTGCAAACTTGAAAAGTGAACTTTTTCTTCTCATTGTTCATTTTTCTTATTAGTTTAATTATTTCCTGCAAAGAAAGAGAAAAAATATTAGTACTAAAAATTAGATTCCAGCTCAACTTATGCATGATATTTTTGTCTTATTAGGAGGCTCCAGCCCGGACCGTTCCAGCAGGGCCGGCTCAAGTTCCAGAGAGGTTCATAGCCACCCCGATGCTTTAGGATGCTTTGGTCCGTCTAATAGGCCTTATGGAGAGTGTTGCTCAAACCGGCACCTTTTCGGTGGCACCAACCGTCTCTCGGGCTGGGGATGAGTTCAGACTCCCGCTACTCACAATCTGGAGCAGATAGCTCCCCAGTTTCAGACTCTAGTAACTTAGCTAGTTAGGGCAGTTCCGGCGGGTGTTGTAGCACAGTCCAGTGACAGGTCAGCTATGTCTTTGTTGGGATTGGACAAGTGGACCAATATCTTTCTAGTTCATTATAGTGGGGAAGCTTCTGAGGACCCACAAGATTATCTTGACCGCTGCCATAAGGTGATGCGAAACATGGGGATAGTGGAGACCAACGGGGTCGATTTTGCCACGTTCTAGATGATAGGGTCCTCTAAGAGATGGTGGAATGACTTTGTGTGACTAAACCAGCTAGGTCACCTGCTTTGACTTGGGACTAGTTCTCTAAGATATTTTTTGAGAAGTTCTTTCCTATTACACTACGAGAGGACTATCGTAGGCAATTTGAGCATCTCCATCAGGGCAGTATGATCGTCACCCAGTACGAGACCCCTTTTGTTGATTTGGCCCGTCATTCTCTTCTTATACTTCCTACCGAGAGACAGAGGGTGAGGAGGTTTTTTGAGGGACTTGCTCAGCCTATTAGATTGCAGAGGGCTAAGGAGATTGGGAGTGAGATTTCTTTCCTTGATGCAGTCAATGTTGCCAAACGAGTTTAGATAGTTTTAGCTCAGGCGGGAGGGGGGGTGGTCAGGGGTCTGACAAGGGGCCGCGTCACTCCGGTGGATTTAGCGGGGCCTCATCTGGAGGTTGAGGTACTTTTGGTAGAGTTCATCCTCCTAGACCGTTCCATTCTGCACTCCACGAATCCCATGGTGCTTCAGGTGGTCGTGGTCCTCACATGTATTATTCAGATCAGCTAGCCTACAGTGCACCACCTGCTCCTATCAATGCACCTCCTATTTAGAGTTATTAGCGTGGTCAGCCGGCGCGTCCGGGTCAGTCTCATTTTCCACGGCCACATTATCAGGATGGGTATTTTGAGTGTGGTGGCTATGGGCATATTAGGAGGACCTGTTTGAGATTAGTGGGTGTTCCTCCGCAACAGCAGGGTTCTCGTGCCATGATTCCAGCACCGGGCATGCCACCGCCCGCTCAGTCAGTTAAAGGTAGGGTTCAGGGATCCAAAGGTAGGGTCAGGGCGCTAGAGGTAGAGGTCAGGCCGTTAGAGGTAGAGACCAGGCTGCTAGAGGTAGAGGCCAGCCAGTAGGAGGCTGTCCCAGAGATATGGTTCAGAGTGGTAGGGCCCAGCCATGATGTTATGCTTTCCAGCCAGTCCTGAGGCTGAGTCATCCGATACTGTTATCATAGGTACTGTTTCAGTTTGTAGTAGAGATGCTTCAGTTCTATTTGATCCAGGGTCTACATACTCCTATATGACATCATACTTTTCTTCATATTTGGTTGTGCCTCGTGGTTTTTTGAGTGCTCTCGTGTATGTGTCCACACTGGTTGGGGATTCTATTATTGTAGATCGTGTCTATCATTCATGTGTGGTTATTATTGGGGGTCTTGAGACTCATGTAGATCTCCTACTTCTTGACATGGTTTATTTCGGTCATCCTGGGGATGGATTAGTTGTCACCTTATCATGCAATATTGGACTATTATGCCAAGACCGTTTAGTTAGCCTTGCCAGGGTTGCCCCGATTAGAGCGGAGGGGGAATTTTTGTCATTCTACCAGTAGGGTTATTTTGTTATATGAAGGCTCGATGTATGGTCGAGAAAGGATGTCTAGCTTATTTGGCTTATGTCTGTGATTCTAGTGAATAGGTTTCTTCCATGGATTCTATACCAGTTGTTCGAGAGCTACCAGAGGTATTCCCTGCAGACCTACCGGGGATGCCACCCGATAGGGATATTGACTTCAGTATTAAGTTAGTTCCGATCACTCAGCCCATTTCTATTCCGCCATACCACATGGCCCCGCCAGAGTTGAAAGAGTTAAAGGAGCAGTTGTAAGATTTGCTTGATAAGGACTTTATTAGACCTAGTGTCTCGCCTTGGGGTGCGCCCATGTTGTTTGTAAAGAAGAAGGACGAATCAATAAGGATGCGCATAGATACCTACAGTTGAATAAAGTCACTATCAAGAACAAGTATCCATTGCCGAGGACTGATGACTTATTTGATCAGCTTCATGGTGCCAAAGTGTTTTTAAAGATTGATTTAAGGTCTGGCTACCATCAGTTGCCTATTAGGGCATCCGATGTCCCTAAGACATCTTTTCGGACTCGATATGGGCATTATGAGTTGATAGTGATGTCATTCGGGCTGACAAATGCCCCAGCAACATTCATGGATTTGATAAACTGGGGTTCAAACCCTATGCGGATTCCTTTATGATTGTTTTTTATTGATCATATCTTGATCTACTCCCGCAGTCGAGAGGAGCATGAGCAGTATCTTCGAACCGTTATTCAGATCTGAGAGACATAAGTTTTCAAAACACGAGTTTTGGTTGAGTTCATTTGCTTTCTTGGGTCACGTCGTATCAGCAGAGGGTATTCAGGCGGATCCTAAGAATATTGAGGCAGTCAAGAACTGTCCTAGACCCACTTCAACCACAGAGATCCGTTATTTCTTAGGATTGGCAAGTTATTACCGTCGGTTTGTGGTGGGGAGGGTTCTTATCTATAGCATCCCCATTGACGAAGTTGGCCCAGAAGGATGACTCATTCATATGGTCAGACGAGTGTGAGGCGAGATTTTAGAAGCTCAAGACAGTTTTGACCACAGCGCCGGTGTTAGTGTTGCCCACAGGTTCATGGGATTGTACAATATATTGTGATATATCTCGTATTGGAGTTGGTGCGGTATTGATGGAGGGTGGCAAGGTTATTGCATATGCTTCACGGCAGCTAAAGGTTCACGAGAAGAATTATCCAGTTCATCACTTGGAGCTGGCAGCCATTGTTCACGCGCTGAAGATTTCGAGGCACTATCCATATGGCATGTTGTGTAAGGTGTTCACGGATCATAAGAGTTTGCAAGTATTTGTTCAAGCAAAAAGAGCTCAATTTGAGTCAAATGAGGTGGTTGGATCTATTGAAAGACTATGATACCACCATATTGCATCATCCCGGGAAGACCAATGTGGTAGCTGATGCTTTGAGTAGAAAGTCAGCTAATATGGGCAGCCTTGCATATATTCCAGTCGGTGAGAGACCGCTTGCATTAGATGTTCAGGCCTTAGCCAATCGGTTTGTAAGGTTGGATGTTTCTGAGCCCAATCGCGTTCTATCTTATTATCACGACCCCAAACACCGGTCATGATGGCGCCTATCACATTACTAGGCAAGCCAACCCAACCATTTAATCACAACCCATTTTCTTTTAATAAGCCATTTTCTAACATGGGTTTAAATACTAAATTTTCATAATAAGTGTTTAAAACGACAAAATATATGCCAAAGTCAATAAATCATAAAACTACACAGCCCCAAATATCTGGTGTCACGAGTCTAGAGCCTCTAAATACATAACCGACTGTCTAATACATCATAAGTCTAAACTCATCGAAAAGAACAAGATAGGAAGAAGGAAGCAGGGTTGCGGACGCCGTACAGCTACCTTGCAATCTCTGGGAAACTCAGGATAAGCTAAGAACCCTCACCTGCCGCTCGGGTACCTGGATCTGCACACAAGGTGTAGGGAGTAACATGAGTACGCCAACTCAGCAAGTAACTAAAGTAAATAAGGTCTGAAGGCAGTGACGAGCAGTTAAAAATCATATAAATGAATAACCAACAAAATGACAGGTCAAACTCCACAGTTTAAAATCAGTTTCGTCGTAAAATCATCCGTTTCAGTTTAAATACTTGAAATCATATACTTAGTAATTTTTACAACATAGGATTATTTTAAAAGAAGAAGGAAATTAGTGAAAATCTCATATCTGGGCCCCTTGGGCAAGGTATCACTTAGAATATGGCCTCTTAGTCACTTGTGACTCAACTCTCGCCACTCAATACTCACGCTCAGCACTCAGCCTCATTAATATCTCATCATAACAGAAATCACAGTAACCACTGCGGCGTGCAACCCGATCCATAGTTTATAGTCGACTACGCTCACTGGGGGTGTGCAGACTTTGGAGGGGCTCCTACAGCCCAAACGTCATACCGCTACGACACGCAGCCCGATCCAACATATATATCGCTGCGGCATGAAGCCCGATCCATATAAGTATTGCAGCGACGTGCAGCCCGATCCAATATTTAATAAATATATAAATATCCCCACCATTAGGTTCTCAACCTCTCTCAGTCATTAACCTCACAGCCTCTCGGGCACAACATTAGAAATTAGGGAACTCAGTCCAAACAGTCCTCATATTTAAGAAGTAGAGTGATAAAATTAGTTTTAAATATTTAAACAGGTGCAACGTGACTGAGGATATGCTTTCAATAAGTAGAGTGAGTAAAAATAGTCAAAATGCCCCTAAGGGCCGCAACAAAGTCGGCACAAGGCCCCAAACATGGCACACAACCATAATATAGTATAAATGACTAAGGTACGGAATATCATAAGGTTTCAAATCAAATACGCGGCTTATTAGTCTCTACGGGACGGACCAACTCACAGTCCCTACTGGTGCACGCCCACACGCTCGCTACCTAGCATGTGCATCACCATATTTATCAAAACAAGTCAAATACCGGGGTTTTGTACCCTCAGTTCCAGATTTACAATGGTTACTTACCTCAAACCGGTGCAATACTACTTCACAATGCCTTTCCCCTCAAATCGGCCTCCACTCGCGTCAAATCTATCCAAAGACAGAATAACGACGTCAAAATGTGCTAAGGGATCGAAGCCCAAGTGAAAACAATCAAATAATACCACAAATCCTGAAATTGGCCAAACCTGACCTGTGGGACCACGTCTCGAAACTTGATAAAAATTACATCAACAGAATCCTTATCCTCCCACGAGTCCATACATACCAAGAACACTAAAATCGGAGTCCAAATGACCCCTCAAATTCTCATTTTAAAGTCTCTTAATCTCAAACCCTAATTCCTAAATTTTTGGCTTAGATTTCATGATTTATTAGGTAGATTTAACAATAGGATCAAGTTTTAAGACCAAAATTCATACCTCCAAGTGATTCCCCTTGAGTCCCTCTTCAATCCCCTTCAAAAAGCTCCAAAAACGACCAACAATGGAACAAATAAACCCCAAATTCATGGACAAGATGACCATTTAAACCTTCTGCCCGGGCCTGAAATCATTCTTTGCGAACGCGGTCAAAGCCTTGCATTCACGTAGCACAAAATAACCTTGACCAAAATTCCTCTTTCGCGATCGCGACATCCCTATCGCGAATGCGATGCTTCATACAGACCAACCGATGCGATCGTGTTCCCCCACTTGCTTATGCGATGAATAAATTCCCCTGAAGCTCAGCTTCCCATTATCTCCTACGCAAACGCGACAACATCCAATGAACGTGATGCACAGATGCCCAGCCCTTTGCAAACGCTAAACCTTCCTCGCGAACATGAAGGCTTAAAATCCAGCTTCCTCAACTGACCTTTTGCGAACGCGAGGACTCTCTCGCGAACGCGCACGTCATTTCTCTGCAGCACTGACCTGCAATTTTCTACAGTTCCAAACTTCATCAAAGGGTCCGATTGACCACCCGAAACTTACCCGAGGCCCCCGGGACCTCAACCAAAGGCTCCAAAATATCCCAAAACCTTATTCAAACTTGTATCAATCTTCAAAACACCTCAAACAATATCAAATCAACCAAAAGACATCAGATTCAAGTCTAAGTTTCTAAAATTTTCCAAACTTTGATTTTGATAAAAAACCAAACTAAAACACGTCCGAATGACCTAAAATTTTTCAAAAAAATCCCAAATGACACCACGGAACTACTTCAACTCTCGGAATTCCATTTTGACCCCTATATCAAAATCTCACCTACTAACCGAAAATTGCCAAAAATCCAATTTTGCTAATTCAAGCCTAAATCTACTCCGGACCTTCAAAACTCATTCCGATCATGCTCCTAAGTCCTAAATCACCTCCTGAAACTAACCAAGCCATTGGAACTCACATCTGAGCCCTCTAACAAAAAATTCAACATCCGATTAACTTTTTCCAACTTAAGCTTCTCAAAATAGACTGTCTCAAACCTTACCAAATCCTTTTAGAACTAAAACCAATCAACCCGATCACATATAGAACTATTAGACAAGGAAATAAGAATCATAAATGGGGGAAACAGGGAGGTAACTCATGAGACGACTGGCCGGGTCGTCAGACTTGCATAATCACTCGGTCTTCTTTGTTTGAGCACATTAGGGAGAAACAGTATGATGACCCTCATTTTTTTATCCTTAGGGAAACAGTGCATCACGGTGATCCCAAGAAGGTTACAATTGGAAATGGAGTTTTGAGGATGCAGGGTCGTGTTTGTGTGTCTAATGTGGATGGACTTCATGAGTTGATTCTAGAGAAGGCCCATAATTCCCTATTCTATTCATTCGGGCGCCGCCAAGATGTATCAGGACTTGCAGCATTATTAGTGGAGGAGAATGAATAAGGATATTGTTGCATATGTAAATCTGTGTCTAAATTGTTAGCAAGTAAAGTATGAGCATCAGATACCTTATTGTTTGCTTCAGAAGATAGAGATTCCTGAGTGGAAGTGGGAGCGTATCACTAAGGATTTCATTGTTGGACTCCCACGAACTCAGAAGAAGTTCGATGCAGTTTATGTTATTGTGGATAGACTGACCAAGTCAGCGCATTTCATTCCTATGGCAGTTACCTATTCTTCAGAGCGATTGGCGGAGATTTATACCAGTGAGATCGTTCGTCTTTATGGTATGCTCGCATTTATCATTTCCGATAGAGGTACACAGTTTACCTCGCATTTATGGAGGGTTGTATAGCGTGAGTTGGGTACGTGAGTTGATTTGGGCACCTTATTTCATCCTCAGACTGACGTACAATCCGAGCGTACTATTCAGATCTTGGAGGATATGCTTCGTGCATCTGTTATAGACTTTGGAGGATCGTGGGATCAGTTCTTGCCGCTAGTGGTGTTGGCCTACAACAACAACTATCAGTCGAGCACCCAGATGGCTCCCTATGAGGCATTATATGGTGGACGGTGTCGATCTCTTGTTGGATGGTTTGATCCGGTGGAGGCTCGGTTATTGGGTACAGATTTGGTATAGGATGCCTTGGATAAGGTTAAGATCATTCAGGATAGACTCAGCTCAATCTAGGAAAAAGAGTTATTCCAACCGTAGGGTTCGTGATGTGGCATTTATGGTCGGAGAGAGAGTATTACTTGGGGTATCACCCATGAAGGGTGCAATAACGTTTGGAAAGAAGGGCAAGTTGAGCCTTAGGTATATCGGGTCTTTTGAGATCCTTGAGCGAGTGGGAGAGGTGGCCTACAGACTTGTGTTGCCACTGGGTTTATCAGCGGTACATCCAGTGTTTCATGTGTCCATGCTTCGGAAGTATCATGGCGATCCATCCCATGTGTTAGATTTCATCACTATCCAGTTGGACAAGGATTTGACCTACGAGGAGGAGCCGGTAGCTATTCTAGATCGGCAGGTTCGTCAGTTGAGATCGAAGATTTATCCTTCAGTTCGTGTACAATGGAGAGGTCACCCTGGTGAGGCAGGTACCTAGGATTTCAAATCTGATATGCGAAGAAGATATCCCACCTTTTCACTAGTTTAGGTACTTTTCTATGTCCGTTCGAGGATGAATAGTTGTTTTAGAGGTTGAGAATGTGATGACACAAAATGTCATCTTATGTTTTAGAACTCGATTGCGTATTCTGAGTAGGGGTGTGCATTCAATTTATCGATTCGATTTTGACCCTATAGATTATCGATTTGTACATATGCTTATCATCATCATTTCAATAAGGCTTCGATTTTTTCGATTTTGATTTATCAATTTTTGGGACTTATCAATTCGGTTATCGATTGCACCAATAAGAAAATTTGCGGGATTCCACAGAAAGTATATCACTATAAACACGCCTAACTAATATGGACAAAAAGAAGCTAAAATAAGATGAACACTATTTATAATATAAAAATTATGTCAACAAGCACATGCAATGAAACTAAAGCATATGCTTATGATAAGAAAAAGAGACCGTTGATTTTACTTACTTCCAAAAATTAGCTCATGAGGTGAGGATTTTATGAATTTATGCAATCCGTGAAACTATGTGGAACACTATAACACACCCAAATGCCTAGGCCACAATCCGCGCGTGGATAACATAAAATGGGCCTTCAATATTGGGAAACACATAAAAGAGATGTGTCATGCTCCAAAGATCATATGTCACGAGAAATGATCTCAAGATGCCAACTATTCACACTCAATAAAATACATTGACAGAGCGAGAGAGATTTAAACTTCTATATCTCCATTATAACTAAGCCCCACGACCCTACGGGGCTCAAGCTGATATATATACACCATGAACAAGCATTTGGAAGAAAAACGAGAAGAGAATAGAGGCGAAGGGGAGGAAGGGAGTGAGAATCACATAGAACTCAACTGTATTTTGGAGTCAATTTTTCTTCAAGAAAAGCAGCTTTTAAATTTTGCCACTATAGAGTAGAAATAACACAAAATCATGTAAGAACAATAGAAACACGGGAGATTAGACGCCAAACATTAAGTCCACAATTCCGGACACCACAGATTTGACTGGGGTAGCAATAGATCCAAATGATTGTTTTGCATTGCTGCCATTTTGTAGATAGTGAGGATGAGAGGAGGTTTGAAATGGAATCGGATCATTGCTTTTACTGGAGAAAGTATGTGGTAAAGGTATAAATCCCTGTTTGTTGAGACTACAATTCAGTTTCGGTCATAGTATTAGATTCATTGGTTTAACTCCGATCATAAAAACTCCATTTATCTGCATAGGAGGTAGGCGGGAGAGAGGGAGAAAGGTAAAAGCAGATAGAGGAAATAATAGGGTTAGGGACTTAGGGTAAAGGAAAGGGTATTATAGAATAAGGGTATATTTGTCTTTTTAGTATATCTTATCGGTTTATCGACAAACCGATAACCGAAGAGGACAAAATCAAAATTGAAATCGATAACTCGATAAGCAAAATTTTCAAAATCTAAATCGATAAACCGATAACAAATAATTGATTCGGTTTATCGATAAACCAATTCGAATGCACACCTCTAGTTCCGAGGCCTTCAAAACCTCATTTTATTCCTCCTCAATTTGCTTGCACAGTCCATCCATGTTTCCGGAAAGATTTTACATTGAAAGTTGATAAAAATAATAATTTTTGTCTTTAAAAGTTGATTTAGTTGACTTCGGTCGACGTTTTGCGTAAACGGACCCGGACTCGTATTTTGACAGTCTCTGTAGGCCAGTATCAAAATATGGGACCTCGGCTTATGCCCGAAATCGAATTCCCAAGGTCCCTAACTCAAGATAAGAATTTTTGCTGAAAATTGAAAGACTGAAAATATAATTGTTTAAAGCATTTGATTAATGTTTGATCTCATTGGTATTGGGTCCATATTTTGGTTTTGGAGCCTGGTATAGGTTCATTATGATATTTAGGACTTATCTGTGAAATTTGGTGAGAAAAGGAATTGGTTTGACCTCTTGAAAATTTTATTCAATTTGGTGCTAAATTCGTAGTTCTAGGTGTTTTTTGGCGATTTGATCGCACGATCAAGTCCGTATGATGTTATTAGACTTGTGTGCGTGTTTGGTTTGGATCCCCGAGGGCTCGAGTGAGTTTCAGATTGGCTATGAGATGTTCTGGACTACGAAAATCTGGTATCTGATATGTTGTTCTTCGTGATTGCGTAGTCACTCTCGTGATTGCGAAGGAGAACTAGGCTGGAAGGGAATTTTACTCTACGTGAACGCGTAAACTGGGTCGTGAACACGGAGCAACGAGGGCATTACCCTTAGCGAATGCGAAAAAATGGGACCTGGGGAAGGGGAACTGACCATACTCTTCGCGAACACGACACTTGGCGCGTGAACGCATAGGCTGGGGGAGGGAGTAAACCTTCGCGAATGGGAAGAGTATCTCTCGAATGCGTAGGCTAATAGAGCTGTAGCTTCACGATCGCGACAGGCCCTTCACGAACGCGAAGAAGGCATGTCCAGTGAATTAAAATCATACCAGAAAATGGGAATTTTTAAAAATTTCTTATCTCTTTCATTAGAACTCGACCTAGGGCGACGGGAAATTTAACACCAAATCATAGGTTTTTACTCTTTAACTTATTTCCTTTAATTTCCATCATCGCCCATTAGATTCCTAGTCCTAAACTTTGTTCTTTCATGGTAGAAATTAGGAATTTTTGGAAGAGTTAGGTGTTTTTGCAAATTGGGGATTTAGACCTCGATTTGAGGTCAGATTTCGAAACTAATTACATATTCGGGCTCGGGGATGATTGGGTTTTGGTCCGAACCTCGAGTTTTGATCAAACGGGCCTGAGGTCGATTGTTGACTTTTGGGAGAAATGTTGGGAAACCTAAATTATGTATTTAACAACCTAAATTATGTATTGAACTTGATCTCTTTAGAAATATTTGATGTTATTAAGTTAATTATGGTTAGATACGTGTGTTTGAAGGTGGAATCTACAGGAAAAGAAGAAACTGAGCAGTCAATGGCCTGTGGATCGAGGTAACTGTCGGGTCTAACTTTGACTCGAGGGATTATAAACCCTTAGCTTATTTGCTATGTGAAAAACTATGTGAGTTTCGTATAGGTGAAGTGACAAGTACCTATGCGCCACCAATTTATCTGTTTAGTCTGTTTCCCGTTCTTCTTATATTATCTTTTTCCTTCCTAACTACTACATGCTTTATTTGTAACTCTATGCCAAATTACTACTTGTTAGACATTATATCTTTTGTTGGAAGTGTTAGTACTTCGTAGCTCCGTTGTCTCCTAATACTTATTTGAGCTAGTTATTGGTACTTTCAAGGCATATTATGGATTGGTCTCGCTGAGTAGTATGCTTGTGTAAAGTCTTATAGTGCATAATTTTTCTAATGATTTGGTTTGAAGTTGAGATTTATGAAGAGTTATGTGATTTGAATTGTGTAATTTTTGTGCTTGCTGAGTAAATGATATTGATATGGTGAGATCAGGTTGCGCGCTGCAACATGTGTAATAAGGGTGGAATGTGGTATGATAAGGGTGAGTTGTGATTGTGATTATTGTGTTACGGTGGGATTGGGTTACGCGCCGCAACATGTGTAATAAGGGAGGATTGTGGTGAGATAAGGGTGAACTATGATAGTGATTATTGTGATATGATGGGATCGGGTTGTACACCGAAATAATCTTTATGCTTATGTTTTCCTTTGACTGTGTTAGTTGAACGATAGTCTTAAACTGTACTTAAGGATTGGTTATAGTTGAGCCTTTATGATATTTTTCGAGAACTGCATTCATTCGTTGCAAGTTACTGCTCTATTTTACCATGTCCCCCCTTTTTATTTTTATTATACACTGTATGCATATTATATTCTAAATGCCCCGTCGTAGCCTCGTCACTACCTCGTCGAAGTTAGGCTCGGCACTTATCAGTACATGGGGTCAGTTTTATTGATGCTGCACTCCGCACTTTTTGTGCAGATTTTGGAGCAGGTAGTGGCTGATCGAGAGGTTGGTTGCAGACAATTACAACTAGGAGGCCCAAGGTAGTCTTATTGGCGTTCGCAGGCCCTGAATCTCCTTCTATGCTCCTACATTTACTATTTTTACTTTCCTTCAGAAACAGTTGTATCTTCTTTCGAACAAATATTTGTAGCAAATCTTCGTGTTTTCGTGGATTATGACACTAGATCCTGGATAGTAATAGTATTGGTAATCATAATTAAACAAAGAGGCTATTTACTTATTCCCTTATTTAGTTTTATTGGTTTTAGCTTGTTTATTGTTAATCACCGAAACGTAAAGGATTTGATTAATTAAAACTCTAACATTAGCTTGCCTAGCAAGTGTAATGTTAGACTCCATTACGGTCTTGATGGTAGGGATCCCGGGTCGTGACGGGAGGGGAGGAAAAAAGTTAGAGAAGAAAGAAGAAAGAAGAAAGAAGAAAGAAGAAAAAACAGATTAGGGTGTATTACAAAAAAAGATTTGCGACCGATTCAGTCGTAAATTGAAATTTGAATTTTCAAATTGCGACTGATTCAGTCGCAAATGCCTTTGTCCAGTCAGATCTCGTTTTAATGGCGTATTCCAACCAAACTTGTCGCAGCCTTTAATTTTATTTTATTTTTAATTTTAATAGTTGCGATAGATTTAGTCGCAAACCATAAAAAATACTTTCTTATTCCGCATAATTGAGTGACCGAATCAGTCGCACTTTTGAGCCAAAAATTTAAAAAATCATATGTATTTTTAATAAAGTTTCTGACCGAATCATCGAAAATTGCGACTGAATTAAATCGGTCAGAATTATTCTGTCGCAAATTTACAGTTTTTTAGTAGTGGTAAGTGTCATAGACTCCCCTGGACGTATCACGTTCCCTAAATCCGTCCTATTCAGTTTTTGTCAACGTGGCGTACCACGTTGTTGATTCAAATCGTCTATAAACATCTCAATGTTGCGTTCCAAATTACTAGGAGTGGCAAACGGGCGGGTAGGATATGGTTCGCGTCGAAAACGGGTAATGAAAAAAGTAGGGGTGTACATAGGCCAGGTTGATTCGTATTTTTTAATTACCAAACCAAACCAATAGTGTCGGATTTTTAAATCTATAAACCAAACCAAACCAACGAAATCGGGTTTTTCAATCTCGGGTTTTCTCGAGTTTTTGGATTTTTTCGGGTTTTCGGGTTTTTTTTTTCCGATAAGTCTTCATAGCATAAATATATAACTTGTGCTCCACATACTTCTCTAATCCTACAAGGATACAACTATATAATGTATTTTTCAAGAAAATAATATAATAATATGAGATGCGTCATAACATTGTACTAAAATATTCAATAACAAAAATACTAAAATCCATAAAGAAAATATTACTAAGTAATAAGCCATAATAAATATTAACATAATCTAAAAGTACTATTTAAATTATGCTTAAATAAGTACAACTATAAGTATAGTAGTTACACAACTAAGCACTAAAGAAAAAGATAAATTAAGTTATACATTTTCAATATAAACAATTTAAAACTAAAAAATAGATATCCACACTATTGTCATTTCTAGTGTTGAATTGAATTTTCTTAGTTAGCATTAGTATTGATGTGAAGTTTATTTGAATTACTACCTTTATGA